>KZ072369.1:113981-141028 GCA_002091845.1 Anopheles cracens
GTACCTGCATCCTTTGTTTGTGTTAGTTGGTTTTGTATAATTACCCCTAATCTAGTGCGCCCATTTATCTGTGCCTGGCACACACACGCACGCACACACACGCCACAACTGCACAGGAAGTTGTCTGCTTAAACTGTTTTTACTACATTTCGTTCGGTTTTTACCGGTAGTGTACCTGCATCCTTTGTTTGTGTTAGTTGGTTTTGTATAATTACCCCTAATCTAGTGCGCCCATTTATCTGTGCCTGGATACCTGCGTGTGTGGGTGTGTGTTGCTGTTGTATTTTTGTTTGTTCCTTGAGACTCTTCCTTCCGGTTAATTTCCTATTCAGTATTTTTTCACAGCGTCTTGGGGTTATGTATTGATTTTGAATACATGAGAAAGAGAGAGAGAGCGAGCGAGATCCCGGCCTATTGTTCCTTGTCTCCGGGTGCTAGAGTTTGTCATACACGCGCGCTGCGTGAGTGTGTGTTGTTTTATGTGTGTATGAGCTTGTAATTTTTTTATATCAATATTCTACATTCAGATTCGTTTCAGAATAGAAAGGAGAGCGAAGAAATCGGCTTCGAAGAAATTTCATTTCCATTTGCATCATTTCCTCCCCTCCCTCCTGACTCACCGCCTCACCCTTCAAACCACTCGGGAGGACCTCACTATTTGCTATTTATTTCGTTTAAACTTACTTAATCATCACTTTCTTCCCACTTAATCCTCCTGATGGCTCTGTTGTGTTGTTTCGTGTGCACCAGTGAAGCACAATGGCGTGGCTTTGAATGGGTTCCGCTAAGGTGAGGTGGAGGTGGAGGAAAAAACGGACGAAACACGACGGGAACAGATAATCGAATAGTTGCGGTAATTTCAGAGTCCTTTTAATGTGCTTTTTGTATCAATGCTCGCGTGAGTGTGTATTGGTTTCCTCTGCTAACAGTCAAGTGTGGGAGACGGCATATGTCAATGTTAGTCCTATTTATGGTTGAATTTTGTATATGTTCTACTAGTGTTATCCTATTTTTGTTATCCACCATTTTTTTAAACTTGGTAGGTAGTATTAGTACAGTTCCAAATGTTCCATTACTTGCTAAACGCAATATATGTGTTTTGTATATATATGTATATATATACTTTTGAGCTAGTATAGTTATGCTTCTCCTGTTTCCTTTTCCCGCTAGTAGTTAATGGGAGGGGGCGATGAATTAGAAAATGCAGTCCACCGCTCCGCGCCTTGCTTCGTGTTTGTGTGGCTCTCATGCCACCCTGCCCCCTTGCAGCAACCAAGGCAAGAAGAAGGAGAAAAACTCGGCTGTCGATCCGGGGTCGGTCGGTCAGTCTGTCGGTCGGGTCGTCGGTTAGTCGTACAACATGCCTCTACAATTATGCGCGTAAGATGCGTTTGTTCTATTCTGTTTCTCCGCTTTCCGCGTCCGCTGCCTAGCAATTCTCTTTGCGAACACTACTACGGAAAGATTCGATTTCGTGGTAATGGTATTAATGCAGTAATGATATATATGCCTTGCGTGAGTTTACGTGAGTGTTACATTGATCCATGCTTGCGCGCCTCGCCCTGGCTAAGATGTATGTTTAAATGGTTTTGCGTGATTATTTTAATATTCCTGTGCCAGTAGTAGTAGTAGTAGTAATAGTAATGTTGTACGTTCCTGTCATGTGTTTGAATTTGTGTTGTCTTTTTGCTTTTAATTTGTTGTTGCTGTGGTTAGTTTCCTCGCATACACTAGCTACACACTACACTTCCTCCTCGTGGTCGTCGTTCATCCTACCATCCAATCCGATGCTGTCACTTTATGTGTCTTAATTCATGATAGTGGCAAATCAATGTTTCAAAGTGCATAGCCCTTCTGCATTCTTTTTGTTCTTCGCCGCAGGAATGTTTTAAAACATAGAAGAGGTTTCTTAAAGGAACCGCTCCCGATCGGTTCTTTTTCTCACTGCCCCTCGTGTTGTTAGGGAAGGAAACGAAAGGTTATGTTGATTACTGGAACACACCTGCTGCAGTTAGCTTTGTTTTTCTTCCTCTTCGTGATTTTGTTGTATACATTTATGCTCGACTTACTCGATTGTGTCTTGTAGAAAGACTTTGCGGGGCAAGGTGATTGATTTGTGGTACTCGTTTTTGTTGTTGTAAGATTCGGTTGGATCCGGTAAGGACATCAAGATGGAATAAGGAGATAGAGAAGATGTAAGCGGTCAGATATCAGATAGAATTTTCTCGCGGCACCATACTTCTCACGGGATGATTTGTTTCGCTCCCGTGTACCATGCTGCCATTAAAATTGCTGCCTTATCCTAAGGGGGTTTGAAAAGGAAATGTTATGCTGATAGTGTATGCTTTTATCACATTCTTCCATCACAGCAACAGGAACAGAAGAACTGGCAGAGACGAAGATTCATGTCCTTCTAAAAGGAGGGCAAAACACATTTCCATGGAATGTGATGCGATGGTCGGTCAAGGAAATTGCGGTTTTTATTTAGATCTAATATATTCCTCTCCTGATCTAACTGTCCTTAAAAGGGCTGTTAGTATGCACTCAAATTGTGTACGAATGAACAGGTTGAAGCGAAATGTCGTTTATGCTGCTGGTAGACAATATTTTGCGAAGAGAAAAAGAGCATCAAAGTGGTCAGCTATCTTTCATCGAAGATTAGCAAAGCACAATACATCAAACCTTGATCAAGAGCAAACAAATTTGCGATAAAACTAAAGCTGAAAACTCGGCGTCCCATTTCGGCGCGTTAGGGTTTGTGTTCCAGATGGGCCCACGGTGGTTTGGATGTGCCGGTCATGTGTAAATGTACCTGATATTTTTTAAATAGGAAGTAGCTGTAATAGTTCAGGTTCAAAAAACTAGCTAAATTGATACTGCAAAGAAACAAAACAATTTCCAAGAGGGTAGCGAGCTAAGTGGTTTCTCGAGAATATGGTTGTAATTGATCGCAGAATCGACAGTATAGAGAAGGCAAACGATCATCTCCAGCAGTGGTAAGGATCCAATGCTACCTTGGACACAAACCATAACGCCATATTGAGTTTCAATTATACTCAATAGGATGAAGATTACAATGCGTTAGAAAATGAGCACCTTTCCAATTAAGAATCAAAATATGTTAAAACGACAATTCCATTCCATGTGCGATAATGCACCGGGAGGCTCAACCTCGCAAAAACGTTGTCATATATTAGGAGAAAACAAAACATTCGCGAAGAACGACTACTAATTGGATGCATTTGCTGTACACTTTGTATCTTCTTATCTGATTCGCTACGCTACCTAGGTTAGTGGTGTGACAAATGGATGCCAGCTATAGAGACTTTGAGACTAATAATGATGAAATATTGCAACAGGAGGTTGTGTCTGCGTGTGTGCAGGTGTTTGCTTGAGAGTGAGAGTTGACGAGAGGAGCTTGAGAGAGAGTTTTAGAAGCCAGGTGCGCGAAGGGAACGGAAAAATATGTCTACTAATGTCTACACGTCCACACACACGCGTCGTTTGTTTCCCTTTCCTTTCACCGCGAAGGGGCTTTTGGGGTGTGTTTCCATCTGCTTACTCGGCGAAGCATATTTCGTTTGAAAAAAAGCAAATCGTGCATTACTTGGTGTGTAGTTCCGGTATTACTGCTGCTACCGGGGCGGCTGCTGCTAGTGCATTCCTTCCTCCGACGGCACGCTAGTAGCGGGTATTATAAATGATCGGTTTTTATCGGCGCTACACCAGCAATACACTACTACGAACTCCACCAGGTGGCATCATCATCATCGCCGTCGCGTTTCTGTCGTTTTCAATGTGGCTTCGGATCAATCCCGTTCCCGGTGTCAGATCGTAATCCTGTTGTGAGGATCAGCGTTGGTGGCTTGAATTTTGTCTTTGTTGTTGTTGTTGTTGCTACGATGCGATATCACCACATCGGATCTCTATCAGTACTCGGCGGTAGACAAAGCGTTTGTTCATCTTCCTGCAATGGTCAATAGTGTTTTGGGCGTTAATATGAGTACGTGTGACACTATTACAGACGGGCGCAAAAAAGGATAATTGATGTTTGTCATGGAATGTGCAACATGTTTGATAAATAATAAAACTATACAACACTTATAGTATGAAATAATGAATTCATTAATACTATGAATTTTCCAGGGTTCATTTCTAGTGAAGACACAAACCATGTAAACATGTCAAATGTGCATGGCACGCACCTAGTAGTAAAAATAGGTTTTAGGGGATCGTGCGCTACACATCACTTGAGACTTACCCATTTTGATGGTGCCGTCGCCCGGAGGTAAAGACATCGCCTGTCCACCGTTATTCGCCGACGAGGATGCTTGCTGGCGCTTCATGGTGCGATCCTCATACCTGGTACCGCTCTGCGATGCCATCGGACGGTTGAGCGTGTTGTTGGGCGAGTTGGGCGAATTGTCGCTGTAGCTGCCGCCGGCCCCACCATTACTGCTGTTCAGATTCCGCGAGGCTATCGTCTTCGTCACAAAGTCCTGCTCCTTCCAGCCGTGCTTCTTGTACACGTCGCGCAGGTCCTGATGTTGCCACATCGTGAACAGCAGCTGGCTGGCGAACTTGAGCACGCGCGGCGTGTACTTCGACTTTTGCCGCGACATGTTCATCAGCCGCTCGACACCGCCCGCGTCCAGCAGCGAACGCGCGAACTCCGCGTTCTTCTTGATCACCTCGTTCAGGGTGGCCAGCACGGCCGCTATCGTGTCGTCGGACGTGCCCTGGTCGCACTGCGGGTTGCCCGAGGGCAGCTTCTGGACCAGGTCACGCATCGCGTACTTTCCGATCAGCTCCTTGTTTCTTTGGTCGATAGCAAGATTGCGCAGGGCCGTCGCTACCGCGCACACCACCCGGTCCACCTCCATGCGCAGCAGCTCGACCAAAATCGGCAGACCCTTCTCCTTGCGCACCGTTGCCCGGATCTCTATGCTCGGCTGCCAGTAGCAGGCGGCCAGATTCTGCAGCGCACCGGCCGCCGCCTCGAGCGTTTCCGGATTCGAACAGCTCTGCAGTAAGGCAAGATAAGAATGTACAACGTCTGGTTGCCACAGCTGTTCTGCTCCTGCAAAAAGAACGAAAGTGATGGCGTTAAATACTGCGAGGTGAGTGTCGCGCCTATTTATTATGATTCTTGTCAAGTATAGCGCTCAAGTTTATATTGAAGGTTCAATAAAGTCTATGGTCATGTGTAGAGCTATTAGGTATCACACATGATAAGAGTTGTCTAGGTCAGCCTCCCGTACTATAGATTTACTATTGTGCTAGATATTCGCAGATATTGTCTATGCTATCCAGCCCAAGCCACTGGATAGAACGTTACATATCGTGCAGAACCATTCAGCAACTGGTTCCTTTCATTCTTTCACTGTAAACCCGCGATTCTAAAACAACCACCGTCTTCTACACCTACCTTTGTAGTGAGCGGTGTTTTTGTACGCCATCCGTGCCGGATCCCCGTTCGCACTCGAGTGGTCCTTGTCGGCGGCGGCCTGCTGCTGGGCGGCGGCAGCAGCTGCCTGCTGTTCCTTCTTCTTTTTGCTCGCCCCGAAGCAGCCGAGGTTTTCGCCCTTCGAAGAGGCGGCATTCGCGACGATCGCACCGCCACCGGCCCCGCTACCGTGCGAACCACTGATCACGCCCCCATCGGAGCCGTGGTGCGGTATCGGGTTCTTGTCGTAGTTCGGATCCTCCACCTCCTGGCACCGGTACGACAGGTTGCGCAGTATGCACACACAGTTCTCCACGATCTTGTTGCCGATGTTCGACTTCTCGATCGCTATCCGGATGACGTACAGCAGCGAGTCGACCAGGCCCTCGCACTCACGCAGCTTCTTCCGCGCGTACTCGCCGGCCGAGCTCACGTTCCGGAGAATGCCGGACGCGTTGCGGAACACGGTGCTCCAGCACGTCTCGCCCGGGTTGGTCGGGTCCCAGCCCGAGTGGGGAATGATGATGTACGACACGATCACCACGACCGCGTCGTCGATGATGAAGCGCTTCAGGTCCTCGCACGACGACATGTTCCAGATGATGCCCGTCACCAGCTCCTTGATGTCCGACTCGGCGGTCCGGCGCAGCAGGTGGATCAGCGCCTGGATGCCGCCGGCCGCGTTAATTGCACGTTTGTTCTCGTCGTTCTGGCGCCCGTACGAGAGGTTGCGCAGAGCGCCGCACGCATTCCGAAAGACGTCGGTGTTCTCGTGCCCGAGCAGCTTCACCAGCGGCGGGATGCCACCGAGCGTGCGCGTCCGCTGCTTGTTCGGGTCGTCCATGTAGCACAGGTGCTGCAGGTAGGCGGCCGCATTCGCCTTGATCGCGTTGTTCGGGTGGCTGAGGAAGCCGATCACCTCGGTCAGGTTCGGATCGCGCCACTTCATCTGACGCTGCTCGTCCAGATCGACCACGCCGCCGCTGCCGTCCGGCATGCCGCCACCGACGACGCCCGCACCCCCGTTGGCGGTGCCGCTCACACCCGGCCTGTTGGCGCCGCCCCCGCCGGGCGAGGTGATGATGTGCTGTAGAAACACGTGATTATGTATCTGTAGGTTCGACAGCTGCTGGTGCAGATCGTCGTCGCCGTCGTAGTAGCACGAGCCGTCGGGCGCCACGTTGCCCACCACACCGCCACCAGCCACCCGCTGCTGCTGTGCGGTCGCCGCTTCGTACGCGAGCTGCTGCTTCGTGGCATACGTCGGCTCGACGCCCCCGTTCGGGTCCATGTGCGAGCTGATCGTACCGTACGGTGGCGTCGACACGTACCCGTACACCATCGCCGACGGGTTGTCCGGGTAGAGCCGATCGACGGGGCCGCCCTGCGACGGCGCTATGACGTACTCGCCCATCTCGTCGTACTGGCCCTGCAGGTAGCCACCGCCACCCGCCATCAGGTTCGCCGACGGGTTGCCCATCTGCTGCACGCCCATCGGCATCGGAATGGAGGACTCACTGTTCTCGCTCGACGTGTGCGGCGTGTTCGAGCGGTCGTTCATCTGGTAGTCACCGAGGTACGACTGTGCGTGCGCCGGATGGTGGCCCGCCTGCCCGAGATCGTAGCCGCCGTCCGTGTACTGCGCGTAGTGCTCGTAGTCCTGATAGTGGCCCTGTCCGCCGACGCCACCGCCGCCGACACCCATCGCACCGGTCATCCCGGGACCGCCGGGACCACCCCCACCGCCACCAACGCCCCCGCCGCCCATCACTTTTGCGCCCGGTGGCAGGTGCGACTGGGGCGGCCCTCCCACCCCCATCTGCTCCGGCTGATCCATATGGTTGTAGTTCAAGTACTGCGTCCGGGTGGTGTACATTCCCATCGGCATCGACACGTAGTCGATCGGTTGACCGTCGGTTCCCATGTCTAGAGGCATTGCTACATAGTCGAACGGTTGTCCAGCATCCGGTCCCAACTGCTTCACCTCGCGGACGACCTTCGTAATGGTCGTGATCTGCTGTGTCGTTTGCTGGTTGTGTGCTCGAGCAATTAGATCATCCTCACTATGCATTGATGGTGGTTAAGGTCGCTGTGCTGTTGTCTTTCAACCACGCCAGGTTTATTCCTATCCCTCCGTCGTCTATCGTTGTTTGGAAATTGTAAATCCCCGATCGACGCTTTCTCTCTGGAAATCTGCAAATGTAAAGCATAAAAACACGATTAAAACTTGTTCAATGACTCTAACTGAGTTTTATAATGACGAAGAATGGACAATGATCATTTACGAGTTACTATTTAGAGTTTACGTGGAAATATAACACGCACTACACAGTGAGTTCTTCTTCGTGGGTTGACACTTAAGTTTCATATAATTATTTTTCGTCGCATAAATACTTAGATTTAGATACTTTGAAATGTAAAACTAGTTCCTTAAACAGAGCTGAGAACTATAGAATCCATCATCTTTTGACGTAACACCGGCCGCTGTCTCGGAATGAAGGAATTGTAATTAAATCCATTGAGCTGACAAAAATGAACTTTTAAAAACGGATTCATAATGTTCCGTATTTGAATTGCGCCGTACACCCTCCTATTGCCTGTTACAACAGCTCTGGCGCTGTTTTACCTCATGCCTCACCTAGTCAGCGGTGTTATTTCATATTTCGTTCCACCTATGGAATGAGTGTCGCGACCCTCAACTGACAAGGGAGTAGGGCAAAAAAATAGAAAAAGACAAAATGTCACACAAATATTTGTCCATAAGGATGCACATGCAGACACACACACATACACTCCGCCACGTCTGGTGCATGATGCTTGTACTCATTATCCAAGCTTTCATTTAGCGCTAATTACATGCTATCCCACCATCACTGGGACCGGGCAGGGGAACGTGATTCGTGATGGAGTAGTTGAACGAAACGGATGCTCCAGAAAGCTGCTATCACCATGAAGAGATGCCGTGCCCCCCGTACGCTATGGTGTAAGCACTCGGATACATTTATACACCCTACTAAAACCGAAAGAGAGAGAGAGAGAGACTGTAACCCATCATCATGTCGGACGCGTCCTGAGAGTGTCAAGTGCGATTGTGTCGGGTGTGTTCGGGTGTCTCGTTACTTCATCCTGCACGGACGTGAACGGCAGGGTCGGGACGATTCCCTATATCACATGTACGGACTCCCCCGTTTCAGTGCCTTGTTGACATTCTTTCTGTCACATTTCACGCTGACTCACCGGCGGCGACTGTTTTCCGTCATATTCTTTCCCTCGACTCCATTCAAAAACACCCTACGAGGGAACGAAGAAACGATAAAGAAAACCTCTTAGCTTACAGCAGCTCAGCATAACTTCCCGAAATACCGGCCCAACTCAAGCACGAGACGAATCGAAAATAGGGAATTCGTTCTTATCGTCGCTACCCTGCCCCCGCAAATCCCGCGTACAGCAGGCCGCCATTCCTGTCTGTTGTCTTCTCTCCTGTATGTGCGTCATAGGACCATTTTTACGAGTTTGTTTCGGTAGAAGATTTCAGGGTCGGGTATTTTGTTCAGCAAAAAATTTGCTTGCCAGCACGATGCTGCATCCATCTATCCATTTCATCGTTAAATGCACAGCTCTCCACAGAACTCGTAGGCCTGAAGTCTCCCGAAGAGGCCCGGAATATGGTATATGTATATATATTTTCAGAACTTCAGATTACGGCCCATTAGGAAGACGTATAGATTCGTGTCTGTCGCGTAGTTTTCCGCCTCTCGGCTGGAATACCATGGTAACCAAGAAACCCACTTCAAGCAGCCGTGAAATGCCTACCACTGCTGCTGAGCAGCATCTTTTCCGGAGAAGGTACATCAGAAAAATGAAACGTACATTGGCAGATAACGTTCTTAGTACGCCATGTGCCCAGTGTGCCTTGAATTCATCCTAATTTTGCATCGCAGCTGGGATGTCTCAACGAGAAGAACGTTGAGGAGTGTTTGTGTATGTTCGCATGCTTTCACACAAATTAGGGGTTATTTTCATTTACGTATCTCGGCGGCAGCGAGCGATTGCCGCACTTCGCTACGAAGTTTCACATGTTTTACAGGGCACACCCCGTGCCCCCCGTACGCTATGGTGTAAGCACTCGGATACATTTATACACCCTACTAAAACCGAAAGAGAGAGAGAGAGAGAGACTGTAACCCATCATCATGTCGGACGCGTCCTGAGAGTGTCAAGTGCGATTGTGTCGGGTGTGTTATTATTTTCATTTACGTATCTCGGCGGCAGCGAGCGATTGCCGCACTTCGCTACGAAGTTTCACATGTTTTACAGGGCACACAATTGTTTTGTGGCAAGGAAAATACTGTTGACACCTGCTACTGATGTATACAACTCTGCACTTTAGTGATAGCTAATGTATCCTGAACGGTTTATGGTCAGCTTCAAACCCTATCCAATTGTCCTCAGTTGCGTCAGATCACACAATGGAGTTGTGCGCACCATCATCACCTTTTTGTTTTCGTAAGCAGTCTTATCATTTCACCCGTCACTGAAGGTTAACTGCAGGGTTAACCAGTCTAAATTAATGGTCGAAGAATAAAATAATATATAAAGGTTGAGGCTAATTAATATTCCATACCAGTTTATCACATTTAGGCCTAAATCGCAGAGCTTAGGATCAATTTTGCAATGAAAGTTACAACAACTCATTTGAATGCATTTTAAATACGAGTTCAAAACTTATATCATCGCCCTTTCTCGTTTTATCTTTCTCGATGTCTCTCTCCCTCTTTCTTAGCTGCCTCTACATTGCGACGTCTTCCTAACCAACGACACCATTTCAAACGATGGGTTTCTCGATTAGTCCGCTCCTTTCTAAAATAATATCACTGTGGTTTGCTGCACGAGAGCATGTGGCAGTGCAAGTGCCGGCCAGTGGAACGAAACGAGCTCCTTCGTGTGACGCGCTACGTACTACACTATTGCGCGCACTTGAAACTTCCTTAGGAAATTCCTCACGACTGATTTTCCATGGTTTACCCCACCCCGGGAGGTGGTCACCGTATCGGAGGGATAGGGCAAAGCAAAAGCAATTAGAACAGATATTCATTACGAAGTTTTTGCCCTTGCGTACGGACGTACATCCATCGTGGAACTATCGGAGCGCAGTGGAAATTATCCCACCGGGAGAATGAAAAGTTCCAGGTTCGCGCTAAAACTGCCACTATAGTTGGGAGAGAGACGAGTGAACCCAGAAATGAATTGGTCCTTTCCAACCGGTAGAGCCGGTACAGCCTGCAGACTGTGCTGTAGGCGACCTAAACTAATCCTTCAATCGGTATAGAATCAAGCGCGCGCGCGCGCCCAACAACTCACACTACGAGCGCTCCAATTAGAAACTAATTCGAGCTATAATTAAATAGTTGCCGAGTTATGAAATGTTGTGGTGTATTACTCTTTCATCTCATGTGCAGCAGGCGGATGGGCAACGGGACGCAGCAGCGCATTCGGTTTTCCATTGTCCCAAACCGATCGATTTCGTAACGCACACACAACACCCAACGTACAACAAATAAACACTCACACTTGGAATCGCATCGTTCCTTGGCGTGTCGGAACTGAAACCACTTCAAGCGGTTACGCCAGCCAACGACATCATTCAATATTTTAATTACTTGTTCAATTCTTCAAACGGTATCAGCAATTCGAAGTTGGTCTCAGACGAACTCAGTTGAACTTTGCGGTACCGCGTCCATTGACAGTGGTGTAAATCAATTTTTCATGGAGGGGCAGCGTTAGAACGTTTATAATATTGACTAGAGAAGCAATAAGAATAGAACGCACAAACCCTTAACTCTATACTTCATATTGGTGAGTCTTTGAAAAAAAAACAATCGTGAATTTCAAAGGATTCATTAGCCTTCCATTACCCACTTATTACGATTTATCTTTAAAAATTAAAAAAAACTCTAAATATTCATGGAGATTGACTTGTAAATATGTAAAGCTATCCAATGATTGCGTCAAGATTTAGATCACACTGTTCTTCACGCGTTAGTTATTTGGCAAATGATTTAAATTCAATTTAATTCATCGTTTGATAAAATTTAATTTAATTAACATTACGCTGCAACACTTTCGTCCGAGAAACCCTGCCACAACCAAAGCGTTAAACGCGGGATAATAAACTGCAATGCATTTGCATTCGCTAAATTCCATCACGGTCGATCACGACAAACGTGTCTCCTTCTACCATCAACGTGTCCCTCTCCAAACTGCCTCCCCCCCCCCTCCCCATTCCCGACGGATTTGGATTGGTAGCGAGAAAAGTAATAATTTATCATAAGCTGCAATCGCGGGATGATGCCAAAGAGCTGCGCATCACCGCCGCCGCCGCCGCCCGATGCTCGATGCTCTTTATCGAATTTCCGTCTGCGCTGCAGTGACTCAAATCAATTATTCAACCAGAAATCGCTCGAACGGAACATAAACCAAAACACATATAGACTGCAGACGAAGAAACCTTCCGCCTGGTTAGGTTCATGTGAACGAAACAAAAAGTTTGTGAACATCACGTTAGAAAAGGCAATCCGCCTTCTTTCGTCCATTGCTTTTAAGCATTTTAGTGCCAAAAAGTATGCAATCTGCACAGCGAAACGCTTTAATATGCTTTATTTATCAGATAAACCGGTTTTTGAGGTCCTCTCAGATATTTTCGACACAACAAGCTCAAGTGTAAGTTGGTGTAGACCTGACATTCTGTAGCTCTCCGTACGAGGGGACGTGGGGAATCTCAACTATTTGAACGCACAACCTGTGGTATATAAGACCTTGTACAGGACCTTACGACCAAGGACCCCAGAGACACAACACGGCGAAATTTACGAGCAATCATTGTGCTGGGTGGTGATGATTTATGACTATCGTGTGCCGTGCTTACTGCTGCACTTCCGGTGAATGAACAACAAAAGCGCCGTTTCGTTCGCGGCTTGCGAAAGGGTTCGGCGGCGGAGATGCGGCCGAGTTAGCCGGGTCTAATTCGGCAATGTGACAAAACATACAACAACAAAAAAAATCGAAAAAATATTTCTGCTCATCATTTGTAAACTGTGACCGTGCTGAATACAGCTGATTGGCCACATAATGTAGCGGGCGCGCATCGCGACCGGAAGCACACTCGAAAGGCGATGCGCTTCTTCGCTTCCGCTCGGCAACACACACACGCCGGTGTTGCCGCTCTAAAAACGGCAACCTTGGAAAAAATGACCACCTTCGTTCGCACCGATTGAAGTTTGGAACTAGCAGCAATGAAAAAAAAAGGCGCCCAAGGTTGACACCCTCCCAATGGATGGCGGACCCGACGCATCAATGCATCCAACAGCCAGCGGAACAGTTGTGGATTCAATTTCAACGAGCATTTGCGGGCGAGGCCAAATGAGTCATTTTGAGTGCCACTAAATGTTTGCTTTCGATTAAATTTTGATTACTTTTTTTCCCCGTGGTCAAAAGGGGATAGGTAATTGGGTCACACAACGCGAATAGTTCGAATAAATCATCTGTGTAAACTCAATTGATGAAACATAAAACACGAATGATTCAGATTGATTGGTCGAGCAAAGTTTACCCTGGCCTACAGTACAATCTTTACTACGTTCTGCACTCGACTAAAGCGATGATTTGTAACACGAATAAAAACAGACTATCCTGTAGGATATATCTATTAAACAGCCAAAGAATGCGCCAACATAACATTATAAGAGCATTTCGAAGTACAGATTGCACACTTTTTGGTGAACATTTAACTAAGCCCCGAAAGTATGCAATCGATGCGATAAAACAATGTCCAAAAAGACTAACCAAAACACATATAGACTGCAGACGAAGAAACCTTCCGCCTGGTTAGGTTCATGTGAACGAAACAAAAAGTTTGTGAACAACACGTTTGAAAAGGCAATCCGCCTTCTTTCGTCCATTGCTTTTAAGCATTTTAGTGCCAAAAAGTATGCAATCTGCACAGCGAGACGCCTTAATATGCTTTATTTGTCAGATAAATCGGCTTTTGAGGCCCTCTCAGATATCTTTGACACAACAACCTCAAATGTAAGTAGGTGTAGACCTGACATTCAGTAGTTCTCCGTACGAGGGGACGTGAGGAATCTCAACTATTTGAACGCACAACCTGTGGTATATAAGACCTTGTACAGGACCTTACGACCAAGGACCCCAGAGACACAGACGTTAATTGTAGTTTAAATATTTTTTTGCATTTTACAATCAATGTATGCATGTGTTTGTCTCGAGTTGGAGTTGAATCAACACGGGCAATGAATATCATTAAATTGTTATTTGATAAGATATTGTTCTCAAGCTCCACATTAGAAGTTAAATTGCCAACAAAAAAGACGCTTGGCCGTTTCGGACACATTGCTGCCTCAGATTCGAGTTCAAAGGGTTATCATAACACTGCTTGAGTGCTTTTTCCGGCTGCTCTCAATACTCACGTACCACTACTCAGTTTATATACACATACATATAATAAATTCGCTAAAAACCCCAAACCCAAATGAAAAGCACGAAGAACTGCTACGGCCGCGTGTCACTTATCACACTCGGCAACTACAGAAATGGGGCAGTATATTTTTCTTTTACAAGCGCTCGCGTTGTGTGTTTGTGTGTGCGTTAAGTTACCCCCGCAAAAGCCATTTAACTATCCGCTTTATTTGCAAACCGTGACGTTCGGCCGCGACCGTGGTTTCGCGATGCAAATATAGCAAGCAAACAGCTCCCTGAAGGGTGGCCCTTTTCTCTCTCTCTCTCTCTCTCGGCTGGACATTGAATGCGCGCACACGAAGCGCGATCTCCCTTGTCCGCTTCCGTCAGAGTTCGCGGCTCATATATCCCCGCGTCAAGAAAGGGTTGGCGCTTCATCGAAGCGTATTGGCAAGGGAAGAGCCTCCTCCAGCGACATTACGCGTGTGTATGCGTTTGATTGTGTCCCAAAGGTCCAACTACGCGTGTCTTCAGCAGGCACTGTTTGGTGTTGTTGTTGCGTTGTTGACACTGCGGTGTCGTAAATTGACCTTTAGCGTGGAAGGCTCGCGAACCCGTTGACACCTCTCAGGCCCTCATACGGGACGACACCAGGGGAATATTCGCGGTTTTATGGAACGGTTTTATTTCCGCCGTCGGGGGCACTTTTTTTGGAGCCTCACGAACTGCTGCCGGCATGGTTTGCTTTTTTGCATCGGGTTTGCATGCGTGGTATGAAGGGAGGGCAATACAACATAACACACAACACTAACAGAAATAATAACACTCATGGTGTCGGCCGACTATGGGACCAGCGGATCGTTATGTGTTTTTACTTCGTCTTCTTTTCGGCGCCACTGGTTCAGCTGGTCAAGAGATTTTCCCCCCGCAGGCAGGACCCGTGTGTGTGTGTGTGTTGTGTTTTACCGCGGACGCGGAGTGATTCCGGACGAAATTGAAAATAAAGTTCCCGTGCGTGTCCCGCGGACCAACATATTCCAACAAATGAAGGCGCAGTGGCGCCACACACTGAAAGGTTTTGAGAACCGAACGAACAACGAACAAAAAAACCGATGAAAACTTGATGGTGCACACAGTGCTAAAAAAAGCGGCATGCAAAATCCGCGCAACCCCCTGGGTCCCGGATGAAATCCATCGTACGTGACGGGCCCCCGGATACCTATGGACTTTTCACGTTGACTTTGAGACTAGCGCTGCACGGCGCAGAAAGCAAAAGTTGTAATTCGATTTCGAGTTCGCCTGTTCGGCTCCGTGTCTCATATTTGTCGTCGCGCAACCGAAAAGATTCTCCTCTTCTCGGCCGGACCCCGGCACTTTGACGCGCGGGAGAGCGAGCTTTTCTCGAGTTACACTAAAATCATAAATTGAAACATAAATAATACGAACCGGCCAGCCGGAGCCATCATGGGCCGTCCCCCGTCCGGTGCGGACTTTCGACGTAATGTGCCGTGACAACTTTGGACTCCACACCGGGCCACAATCTGCGCAGGATACAGCCCAGCTGCTCTGCGTTACCTTCGCGTTTTGTTCACATTATTTGCATAGCGCAAAAAAACATGCAACAAAAAGAAACCTGGTAAAGCATTCGGTTACCTAAGGCATCACAAGGGGCACGGTGCGATCGATCGATGGACAATGGGTTTTGGTAGTGGTCAATTTTGGAGCTTTTTTCGAACCAACTTTGATTCGTTTGTAATGAGGCTTTAGGTACAGTGACTGTCTCTCTTTTACATACAATTCTGAGCCTAGTAATGTCAATGATTTATAAGCAATTACTGACATCTTACTTCTATCATTGCTAAAGATATTACAGGATACTACATCGTCTAGCAGGGCAAGACCAAAAGGGCAATAACAAGTAATACCTCACCCTAAACAACGATGACTGCCTAGTTCCTCCACACTGGCCTACTGTGCAGTCAGTGTAGGTAAGTGGGCGGTGTGTGGCACAGACACCACCCAACCATCCAGTTCCGGTGAAGCACGCCTGTCGACGTCTAAACATGACCTTATTGAAAAATTTGATTCCCACTTCCCGGAGTGCCGCCCTGGGTGAAGCGCACGTTGAAATTGTGTTGGAAAAGTTTATCTGAATTTCATTTCCGCCGTCAACGTGTGCACGTGTGTGTGTGTGTGTGCGTGCTTGTGTGCTTGACTGGCGCAAGATTCCGGTACACAGAAGAAAAGCATTTCCCGGAACCGGGAGCCGACGAGCGAACACGGCATAAAAGACGTACCACCGAAGGAAGCAGCGCGGGATGCGAGTCCGACTAAAATGTCCGACAGGGTCCGACACAGTGGTGTTGGGAGGTGCTGCCGCTGCCGGCGCTAGGGAAGCTGATTTGGTCGCAGCTAGCAATATTGATCCTAATACGGACGTACCCGGTGGAACGGAAGTTACTACCTCCGGGCGTACCACCGCCGGGGTATTGGTGGGTATTTGCATAGATATAAGCAAAGAGATCTGCTCGCCCGACACGGGGATGTTTGTGTCGGTGTCGGAACGAGGCAGCGACTTGTTGCAGCATCCTAGCCCGGTAGCGGAATAGAAAATAAAAGACAATTTTAAGTTCCATCTCCGCGGGAAACGAAGTGACGATGGTGCTGGGGGCGAAGCTAAAGGGGATGCTACAGATACAGGGACTATTAAAAGTAAAATTTTCTTTCAAGCAACTCCCCCTGAAGAGGATACAGAACAGCGGGTTTGTGAGTGTAGCGGCAAGTAGAACGAACTGACGGGGTAAGGACCTCCCCAGAGAGATTTGAAACTATGCCACAAAACAATAACATTCGGATAGCGCTGGGAGTGACATCTGCCATAAATTATAAGGCATCGCTTGCTTGTACGGACCCAACCATGCTGCCTGCACTCCTGGAGGCAGACAGTGCCGTCCAGGCGACTATTTGTAGGTTAAGTTCCTGGTGGAGCTCGCTCGCAGCATGTCTCCCGGACACATTGTGTGCAATCAAGAATAATGCACTCTGACAGCAACCCACCCCGTCGCCTGGTGTGGAGTTCCGGTTTGCTCCTTATTGGTGACTCTATCCAGCTGCTTACATTCACATGAGATGCACCGCATTATTTCCGGAGCGAGGAGCGGCTGCTGCTGCTCTGCCATAGACCACCATTTATTATAAACTTATGAGACTGTCCACCGTCAGTTATTCCCTAGCACGTAAACATATGACACTATCATTGTCCGGATAGATCTACACACTTGGCAATGGGTAGAGGACGTAGGGTCAGATCAAATGAATTGATTGCCATAGCCGTGTTGGATTAGGTTGATGTTTTTGCTGTCAGATAGTGTACAGTTTGAAGAAAAAAACTAGGTGTTGATGATCCTGTTCGCCGAGGCTTCTCGTGATGTTCAGATCATTTCATCGATAAATGACATTTAGTAAACACTACGCGAGATGCAGTCGATGAAGTCGAAGTCTCCATGGATGACGCGGTCACCATATCTTACAGTGACAGTTTTCTCGATGCTTGTAATGCCTGTTTTCCGAGTTTATGCAGCGTCTGCATAAACTTCCCTCCCGGGCGTGAGTCAGTCAAGAAGAAGGCCTTACACTAGCCGGACGAACACCCGCCAGCGTTATGGGGGAATCGCTCTGAAGCCATCAGAGAGAACCAATAGTTCTTCTTCGTTCCCTGTGGCTGAACAACACCACGGGAGGAGGGCGACCGACTCATGATAAATGACTTCCGCTGATGGACGTGAAACCATCAACCCATCACGGACACAATAGGCTATAGACCTTACACAATGCAGCACCACACCACAGCAGCAGCAACGGTCCCTCCTTAGTACCAACGGTCACGAAAAGAAACAAGTACGGGAGACAACAACACAGTCAGCAGTGGCTGTCTCGCAGGGTCTCCCGCACATCTTTCCACACTACTTCTCGCTACGTGCGCGCGCGCGCTCCTTCCTAGATGTCCTTTTTGCGATACTAGGACAGGATTCTTTGACGGGGTGCACAGAAGATCGCGTAAGGACAATGCCATCCCGCGGCAGACCTAATACACCATTAGCGCTGCTTTCGGCCTGAGTGGCATATAATTGACTGAATCCATGAGAACTCCTCGTGCGATTGTTCAGCAGAATTATAGCTTTCCTCTTTAATATTTTTTTTTTGTTTGAGTAGGATTTACTGCTTTCCATATGAGATATGATTCCCAAATTCATTGCAATATTGTTGGTAAATACATAAGCTCGCAGCGTTGGTCGAGGAGGATACATTGTTC
Organism: Anopheles cracens; assembly: GCA_002091845.1. Classification (NCBI taxonomy): domain Eukaryota; kingdom Metazoa; phylum Arthropoda; class Insecta; order Diptera; family Culicidae; genus Anopheles; species Anopheles cracens. Next base: position 132,215 of record KZ072369.1, read on the forward strand.
TCACCGGAATATGAGATTGCCGATGAAGTAACTAAGTCCGAGCGGAGTACTTACACCGGAGAAGCGTAGTGAGAGCGTACAGTGAACACACGGGGATAACTGGAGGAGAATGGAGGCGGCGAGTAACGAAGCGACTTTTCGATGTCAAAGTTTATTGTTCGTGACTATTGTGTGTTGCGGGACGAAAATCTCGTTGCCCTGGATCGTCACAGCAAAAGCTCATTATTTCGATGACCGCGAAAGCCAAACGAACATTACTGTTTAAGGGATGGTTTTGCCGATAAGTTTCACAGAATGTCTTCGTGTACAACAATGGAAATTTTGTCCAAATGTCTACCCAAAACATTGCGGGACTAATTCAAAGATTCCTTGTTATTCAGCGTTTGTGTTGGTTGAAGTATGGCTCATAGAATTTTAAATTTACATAGAATAAAATTACGAAACAGTCATTGAAAACAACTCGGCCTCTGACATCTAAAATCGTTATCTCAGTTACATTACCCGTCAAGAGATGGCGCCACTTGATAGTGGTAGCGATACATTCCGTCTATGGTTGCTTCGTTTGAGACAATTTTACCATTCAAAAATATTATTATTTTCTTGAAAATGTCTTTGAAAAACTACCACAGTCTGAACCTGAAATCTGAATTTGAAATATAGTTATTTTCTTCATCAAACTCACTAAATCACTGTATCACTAAATGATCCAACTAACCATCTCCCATCCATAACTGCTAAATACGAGCCTAATCCGTATAATATCACTCTGTGCCTCAGTCACTGGGAAGTAAAGTCCTTGATTGTAAAATGTTCCCATATGAATCTCTAAAAATTGGTTAATGGACCAAACTGAACGAATCATTTCTCACTACGGCAATGCGACACCAATCGCATCGTCACTTTACACTCGTCTCCGCACATATAAAATGTGTTTCTTCTTCTAGTAATTGCTTTACATCTTCACTGATGACGCTCATCCCCGGTGTAGCAGGACAACCTTCAGCCGAAAGCTAAACCCTTTCTTATCTAAACCCGTCCAGGCAAGGGTAGTAGCGCATCGCTGACGTTGTGGAGCATTGAAAATTATCGAGCGTAAAACTAATAGAGCCCATGGTTAATCACTCCCCACATGCAGCAGCAGTAGCAGCAGCAGACCATCGATCCCGATGGGTTTGAACTGCGCGACCTGGCTGAACAAGGCACGCGCGTGTCGTGCGGTCTGGTCTAGAGGCATAGTGGCACTCAACCGTATCATGAAAGGGATTTCGGTACGTATATTTGCCAGAGAGGGAAAACAATTATCACTCATCGGAGGAAAAGGAATCTGGAGGTGTTACACGATTCACACAACACTTACGAAACACCAGGTAGTTTACATTCCGATCGTATTTTGAAGGTCTTATGTATTTATTTTTTCTATTTTGCAAGGGATGTTTTTTGTTGTTTTTGTAGTTGCGTTCAAAGATGAGATCCAAGACACACACACATACAAAAAAACGAACAGTAAATACATAACAAGGCCCTTTTCCTTCATTTGCCTATCCATTCACGGTTGAACGTTGCCGGACAGAAACAAACTCGAAATATTAAAAGTTATCACACACGGGGATAACTGGAGGAGAATTGCAGTCGATGAAGTCGAAGTCTCCATGGATGACGCGGTCACCATATCTTACAGTGACAGTTTTCTCGATGCTTGTAATGCCTGTTTTCGGAGTTTATGCAGCGTCTGCATAAACTTCCCTCCCGGGCGTGAGTCAGTCAAGAAGAAGGTCTTACACTAGCCGTACGAACACCCACCAGCGTTATGGGGGAATCGCTCTGATGCCATCAGAGAGAAGCAATAGTTCTTCTTCGTTCCCTGTGGCTGAACAACACCACGGGAGGAGGGCGACCGACTCATGATAAATGACTTCCGCTGATGGACGTGAAACCATCAACCCATCACGGACACAATAGGCTATAGACCTTACACAATGCAGCACCACACCACAGCAGCAGCAACGGTCCCTCCTTAGTACCAACGGTCACGAAAAGAAACAAGTACGGGAGACAACAACACAGTCAGCAGTGGCTGTCTCGCAGGGTCTCCCGCACATCTTTCCACACTACTTCTCGCTACGTGCGCGCGCGCGCTCCTTCCTAGATGTCCTTTTTGCGATACTAGGACAGGATTCTTTGACGGGGTGCACAGAAGATCGCGTAAGGACAATGCCATCCCGCGGCAGACCTAATACACCATTAGCGCTGCTTTCGGCCTGAGTGGCATATAATTGACTGAATCCATGAAATATTCATTGTTTTTTTCTATTTTGCAAGGGATGTTTTTTGTTGTTTTTGTAGTTGCGTTCAAAGATGAGATCCAAGACACACACACATACATTCACGGTTGAACGTTGCCGGACAGAAACAAACTCGAAATATTAAAAGTTATCACACACGGGGATAACTGGAGGAGAATGGAGGCGGCGAGTAACGAAGCGACTTTTCGATGTCAAAGTTTATTGTTCGTGACTTACACACTTGGCAATGGGTAGAGGACGTAGGGTCAGATCAAATGAATTGATTGCCATAGCCGTGTTGGATTAGGTTGATGTTAGGATATCGCCACTTCCTCCGTGCGTCCATCGAAAGAGAAACGAAGTGTTAGTTTGTAATATTTTGCCCCTGAAACAAACTGGCATAAACTGGTGCCTGCCTGCCTTCTACTCGCCGGATATACACACTGCGGTACCGAGCCAGTCAGTCAAGAAGCCACTCCGCTGCGCCCTTCGGCAAGCAGTTCTTTTTTATATCATGTGAAATGCCACGTTTTTTTTGGCTCTCCGCAGCACAGCGCACCAGCTTACGTTTGTGCGAGATTTGACCAAATATTTTCATCCATCTTCACAAACAACGAACTCCTCCCTCCGGGAGGATCTCCAATCGGTATCTAGGTTCCAAAAGGGATGTTTTTTTTTGCATATTGTTAAGGTTGTTTGGGGTGAGAGGGAGTGGTTTGTAGAAAGAGCGCTAAAGCTTCAGCATTCGGACAACCGCAAAGGCAATCTCCACTGCTGTCCAGCTGGCATATATCCCTGCCAGTGCACAAGTCGAGTTTGTGCGGTTGGAAAATGCTCTTAGTACCCGTTCTCGTACTTCACGATCCAAGCAGGACGCTCCGTCATTTTTTGTTTGAGTAGGATTTACTGCTTTCCATATGAGATATGATTCCCAAATTCATTGCAATATTGTTGGTAAATACATAAGCTCGCAGCGTTGGTCGAGGAGGATACATTGTTCTCACCGGAATATGAGATTGCCGATGAAGTAACTAAGTCCGAGCGGAGTACTTACACCGGAGAAGCGTAGTGAGAGCGTACAGTGCATAACATTTGTTTGGTTGCACAGTGCAACACGGCAGAAATCGAAAAATAATCAAACACTAGGTGTGTAAGCATAGCACATCACTTTTATAATATTCACTCCATACGCCAATTATGGAGCAGTTCAATCAGTTAATGGTAAGAACATGAATTAAGTTTTTTTAAACTCAGAAAAAACAATAATGATTTATAGTATAAAAGCTTCTAATATTAGCATAGAAATACAAATGATGTTGTGTTAGGAAATCGCAGATATTTTTGGAAATATTCGATAAATATTTCAACTCAATTGTAAACAAAGTGGCTTTTAAGTTTGTATTCGCATTTTGGAGAGGTCGTACGTTCAAAGTCAGCCCAAAAGCCCTCTCAAATGACTGGTTAAACTAAAAAGTAGGTCGTACAGTAATATTTTATATATTTATTTGTGTTTTGTTTGTTTCGGCCAAGATTCAAAGGCCGTTTGGCCAGATATATGTTGCTGTATCGTCAAATTAGTATAAACTCAACTCTGTGGTAATGTTTGTAATCCAAAATATAATTTTCATTTAGCGTAAAGCTAACCTTAAGCTAGTCATTAAATGTGTCTATAACTTTCCTCCCAACCGTATACAAAAATCAACTTAAGATTAAACAAACACAACCCACTGTAGTGGTCGAATGGCAGCTAACACTCGAAACTGTTTTTGCCCACGCAAAGGAATAGCAACCCACTGGCACTGGCTGTCTGCATCGGTGTTGATAACGATCATTAGAGATTCGTCCCCCAAAAAAAGCACAGAGACGGACGGTGTGTAAGGCAGCAGCAGTGTAATGCTGGGTTGACTGCAAAAGGATTGATAAAAAATCTCATTCCCTCCGGAGGATATCGCCACTTCCTCCGTGCGTCCATCGAAAGAGAAACGAAGTGTTAGTTTGTAATATTTTGCCCCTGAAACAAACTGAGGTGTTACACGATTCACACAACACTTACGAAACACCAGGTAGTTTACATTCCGATCGTATTTTGAAGGTCTTATGTATTTAAACTCCTCGTGCGATTGTTCAGCAGAATTATACCTTTCCTCTTTAATATTTTTTTTTGTTTGAGTAGGATTTACTGCTTTCCATATGAGATATGATTCCCAAATTCATTGCAATATTGTTGGTAATTACATAAGCTCGCAGCGTTGGTCGAGGAGGATACATTGTTCTCCCCGGAATATGAGATTGCCGATGAAGTAACTAAGTCCGAGCGGAGTACTTACACCGGAGAAGCGTAGTGAGAGCGTACAGTGATTTTTTTGGCTCTCCGCAGCACAGCGCACCAGCTTACGTTTGTGCGAGATTTGACCAAATATTTTCATCCATCTTCACAAACAACGAACTCCTCCCTCCGGGAGGATCTCCAATCGGTATCTAGGTTCCAAAAGGGATGTTTTTTTTTGCATATTGTTAAGGTTGTTTGGGGTGAGAGGGAGTGGTTTGTAGAAAGAGCGCTAAAGCTTCAGCATTCGGACAACCGCAAAGGCAATCTCCACTGCTGTCCAGCTGGCATATATCCCTGCCAGTGCACAAGTCGAGTTTGTGCGGTTGGAAAATGCTCTTAGTACCCGTTCTCGTACTTCACGATCCAAGCAGGACGCTCCGTCATACGTACAAAATACTACAGTAACGCTTTGCATTACTACGAGCTCATTGTTCGTATACGCCCTCACCAGTTCTAACGATAGGACAGCGTCATCCTTACAACACATGTACCCCGTGGGTAATCAACGAAAAAGGGATTGGTTCGAACATGTTTCCAACAATACGCTTGCTTACAGTAAGCTGCCAACAGTATATTGTTCGCTTGAATGTAAAGAGCACACTGCATTTAATTGCAAACCGTCGCCGTTTTTAGCACATAACGAACACTTATCGCTATTTTCGTTCGATCGATTGAAGTGATTAGTTTTCGGTGGTAAAAACTGTTCCTCCAATTATCGAACCGTCCAAAATCCGGTCCAAGTAACCGGATGGTGGATGGAGTAAATCACGAATTGACGTCAGTTGTGAAGCTAACCTTCTCTTAGCGTCTGCTTTTTTGCCCCAACCCTATACCATTCTTGACTGTTTAAATAGCTCGTTAGCATTTACTTTCCTTTCGTATTGTGTATTGTCCAAATGTCTTTTTTAGACCATTTCTGAGCGCTTTCCTTCTCGAACACACAGCCGAAGTGCGGAAGATTTATTCGGTTCTCTTCGACGGGTAATTGAATGAGCTTCCATTAGCGAATCGTTATGCCGGTATAAATGAAGCGTAATTAATTCGCTCAGTGATTAGGGCACGCGCCGTAAGTAAATCAACAAAAATCTGCGATTTTTGCTCAGTTCCGCCAACAAAAAAACGATGTTCACTTCTGATTGCTTAAGCTATAGATTGATTTAAATCTGTTGTGTTCTCCCGTAAAAAAAAACTAGGTCGCAAAAAACTTCTCACAAGCTATGCCAAAGAAAGATCATTAAGAGATCAACACATACACTGTCTCCGCACCGCTCGCGTTTGTATTGGTGACAAATGAACGACCTGGAACGCCCATCATTCATGCTCCCATTCGTATGCTAATGCTTCCGGCGCGGGCTTCCGCACCGCAGACGGAAGGAAGAACCGCGTAGAGATTCGGTGGATATACACGCAACAGCGCCCCATCGTCATACTACGTTTGCTGGGCGCACGCAACAGCATCACCGATTCTACGCGTAAAAGATTCATAAATCTTTCACATGCCTTTTTTATGGGTGCATTTCTGTGCCGTCTTCTTCTCTGCCCGCCACCCAGTGGCGGCGACGCCGACGACGATTATGGATGGCCACGCGTCCGACTGGAAATTCATTCATTGCTTCTGGTGGTCCCTTTGGCCCATTGTTTGTGGCCCGAGCCCGAAAGTCCATTATTAAATGCACACAACCATTCCGACCTGCTTCTTTATGACAACACTGGGCGCTGTATACATATACTTTTTTTTTTGTTCTGTATTCGCGCCGTGTTTTATGGCTTTTCTCCGAACGTTTTACTGTTGACTCTCCCAGAGACGCGTTCGGTTGCTTATGGGCTATATTCGCGCCGTGTTTTATGGCTTTTCTCCGAACGTTTTACTGTTGACTCTCCCAGAGACGCGTTCGGTTGCTTATGGGCTATATCTTGGAGGGCTTGATGTGGAGTTTATCGGTCAACGTGCCGCACTAAAGTAGTTTTAAGTGTTTGCCTCATAGTTATCTGCACACGCAGCACAGCAACAGTAGAAATACATTCATGACATCATTTATCGACCAGGGTTATAGGTTATTTTGTTGATATGCTACGTGCCTACGATTTTTAACAGTCCTATTTGAGTTTTAAAGGGGAAATTTTAATAGAAGATGACTAGAATTATTTGACAAAAAGTTTGTCCAAGCCCCAGAACTTAACTGAGGTCATTCATTCAGCAGGGTCAGCATTCATATTTCAACAAATCTGTAGCGTCCATAGGTAAATGGATCGCTGAAGACCTAAAAACCTATATTAGGTGATGCCATCTTAAGGCTCTGAAACTAAAGACAAACAACTCAATATTTTGATACTTTCTCCGTGCACTTCCTTTTAATTTTTAAACTTTGAAACTTTCTTAAGACCAAGAAGAACGTGTCAGAAATAGAAGTTTTCAAATTCGTTTCACTCTTTTCTTTTTTAATTTAGCGAGACAGTTTAAACGGATCTTCATTTGTACATATACACTTGTACATAAGATATAGTGAGCAATCAAATGTTGAACTTACTACCAGAGGGATCGTAAAATATTGGTTGCTGATTAGAAAATTCGTCGTTGTGTACAAAAAAAAACACACAATGAAAGCTCAAAAAAGTGTAGGATGTGGCACAAACTCATCTGTGCATCCCGAAACAGATGTATTCATTTCCCAGAAACAACAAAATCGTGAATTTAAAACCCAATCAAGCGCGCGATTGGAAGAGCAGAACGGCAAGAAAGGAATCACAACAACCCCAACCAACAACACGGCCCGGCGGCACAAGACACGGAGCCGGCGCTCTCGTTTCAATCACAACGGAGGGCAAACAGAGTTTCATCTCGGGCTCGCCGCTCATCGGGCAGCCCCCGTCGTTGAAATCGATATGGAAAAATAATTCAAAATCCCAATCCGAGCGGAGGAGGAGGTTACGTTTATGTAAGCGACCGTGTAGAGGCACGGATAGGCGGCAGCGGATGTTGTCACTCGCAATGAGTCCCGCTGGAGGGATAATTTAGTCCAAGGACGTATTATCAAAGAGGGCCATAAACCCACCCACGCCACACTCTACCGAAATAGCTGCAGTTCATCCGTTACTGAGCAGACGGAGGAGGACAGGGAAGTTTCGCGACTGCCCCGAGGTACGAAAGATCAATTTACATTGCTACTGGCACCGCCTTGCTTATCAAAAAATGTTGTGCGCGTGTGTTGAACTTGAGGTGTGAGAGAAGGAGAGGTTTCCAATGTCAAATATGTTTATTGAAGAATCAAATTCATGAATTCAATGCATGAATCTTCAAACAGAACGAATGGATCGGAATCTCATGACTTTGGTTCATGAATCTGTACCTCTGAATCATGAATCTCTTAGGTTCATTATTGTTTGAAAATTCATGAATCAATGAAGATCTTCAAATCTTCCATATGTGTGAATCTTCTGAGATTCATGGAGGTCATGACTCAAAATCGAGATTCTAATATATCGTGAGACGAGTTACTTTTCGCTTATGATTCTTTTAAATAAATCTCTCAAAAGCCATAAAATGAAAAGCCAATCAAAAAATGTAACTTAATACATAATATAATGTATTTACATAAATGCTAGGAGCAAGGGTTTTTACAATACACATAACCACTTCATTAAACGAAACAATTAAAACAATATAAGACAAGTGAGAAGAAATTAATAAAAAATAGATTATAAAAATATTTAAAAACATGTTTAGCAGCACAACCATACGACGTACAATAGAAAAATAAAGGATTACGGTACGAGCGAGTAACATTACAAAAAGAACATGCATAAAACGAGAAATAATGAAGTACACCAACCAGCGTTAGCAATAACGCTATTTGTGCCGGTGAAATGTGAAAATACAAGCATAACAAGCCCGCAAAGAAACCCTAAAACCTGTCCCGGCAAAAACCACACTCGACCTTCTGACCATAAAAACCGCCAAACCTGTGCTAATATTTCCCCTGTTCGTGTTTAGCCACCATGCACCCGAAACAAGTACAATTGTTTCTGCTGCGACGAAACCATCCGTACGTACCCTCCCCGGAAGTGACGACCAGAGTGCGGAGTGGAGCGAAGAAGAAAGGGCAAGGATTCCATTCCTACAGCGGCGAGGGGCAAACCGTGCAGCAGGCCAAAGCATGCTTATACGCTGTGCCTACTACATATGTGAGGTTCGGGTGTAGGGCA
>KZ072369.1:158532-168554 GCA_002091845.1 Anopheles cracens
CTATCCTGTCTGGTTCCAGCTAATCAAGTACTATGGAAGTAGTAGAATGCCACCGAAAAAGCCGTTTTTCGTGCAGTGCTGTATCTCAACAATTGAGTTCGGCACCGATTCCCCGCACTTGCACTTCTTCTTTTTTCGATGGTTGGGTTACATATCCTCTAATGACACATTGTCGGCATCTCAAGCAAAGAGCATAACCAGAGACATGCATGTGAAGATCAGACTTTAAAAGTCAATTTATCTTAAATTCTTAAATTCGACTATACATTTTGCTCCATTTTGAATATGTCATTATAGTTTGAGGATAGATATGCCCCAGAACTTGATTTATAACGTTTGGGTATGTCAGAATCGAACGCTTAGTTCGCGCCATGTATGATCCAAGAGTTAGAACCTTGTTGCGGATATATGCCGATAAGCCTCAAGGTAACTGTAGTGGTTGCTTTCTTTTCAAAACCTTCCTGATTAAGTTGCAATCCATCTAGAAGGAGCCACCCGCTTGGTGGCCCGTTCAAACCTGTCTCCAGAGCCAAAGCATACATATCTTCGCGCGATTTTAATTGCTCCGTCCCATCGAAAGTTTCCAGCACCCCACTCGATCTGGGTCGCGGCGATTTGGAGCCTCGTCTATCAATCAGTGTGGTTTAGAGCAGAGCGGAATTCCAAACCCTCATCCATTTCTATCAGAGCGCGTGCCGCATTCGCCGCCGCCTTCGGCAGGCGGCGCTCGCGGTTCGAACAAATAAACGCTAATTAAGATTGAGAACATCGGAAGGACGCGACGCGTCTCGAACGCTGAAAAGGAGAGGTTTGCACAGCGTTTGTTTGGCGGGTCGGTCGGATTGGCTAGGATTGGGTTGGTCCGGCTGACGCCACACATTTTTCTGTGTCCCACCAACCAGCCCACATGAACTGGATAATGAACTACGCACCATCGATCGGAACACGTCCGGAAAGACAAAGGCCGCAGCAGAGGGGCGAAATCAATAGAAACTTTTCGCTACCGAATCCTTCTCCGCTTACGGGAGAGGAGGGCTTGTCGGGGTTTTATTGCTTTTGAAAGAATCTTGCCTTTGCGTTTTCTGTTTAATAAGACCCACAGCTTCGTCATCTGAAGCTTCCGAGGAGAGCATTCCCTTTTTTGTGCCATATTTTATTCCCTTGTTTGCAAGCAACGTTTTGGAAACTGCTGCCTACGCCTTTTTTGATCAAAATGAAACTAAGCTCCATGAACGTTGGTGTACCCTAGACTGGGATGTATCCTTCAGCGTGTTGTTGATGTCCTAGAACTGGCCAGATACTTAAGCGCACACAAGGAGACCACTAATCCTGTAGTGCATTTAAAACCGCAAAACCATTCCACGTTAAAAATAAAGCGTCAGTAAATTACATCCTGCTGGAAAACGGCCACTCCACAGCGCAACACTTAGTTTAATTGAACCACGTACCAGATACCTCCCCAGCAGTAGCAGGCAAACCGCTTCATTCAATTCAATTGCTCCTTGGCCGAAGCGCGCTGTCGCTGTCGGTGAATCTCGTAACACGAAACCGTGATTTGTTTGCAGTACTAAAGGGGGGCGAATTGTTTTATTACGTCGGGTACATAAAGAGTTCGCGCCAAGATTACGAGTGGGCGAGACTGACGAGCGGCAGAAAAGTTTTCATTCTGCTGTGTGCTCGCGGCCCTGCTCTCGGAGGGGTGTAGCATGACAATGGGGTCTCCCAACACCCCCTCTCTCTCTCTCTCGACTAACCCATCCTCAGCAGCATAATGACAATTGTTGAAGTCAAATGATTATGCATGTTTTCTAAACGATTTGGTGGCGCAACTGGTGTCGACCACGTGTCGCCGCAAATTACGCAATCCGAACGAAGGAGAAAAGGAGACGGACAAGTGCGGTGTCCTTTGTGTGATCAAAGCACAGCGCTTCAACGCTAATTCAGCAATTGCTTGCTCCTGCCTGATCGACTTGCTAGGGTACATTTGACACCTAACCTAACGACTCTTTTGAGGCATTTATTATAGCTTGAACACGGCAGTTGGCAGAACGAGAATTAGAGATGAAATACAAGCAGTTATAAAGGGATGGTCAAATGAAATGATAAGACCACCGCACGATGAAAACATAACATGCGTTCCCTCCCTCCTATCTTGTTTATGTGCGAATCAAATACACTGAAAGTAAGCAGCAAGAGCTTGTGTTTTGTTGGCAATGGAATACACTAACACGGCTACTCAATGCACCTAACCTTCGAAATCTTGGAAAACGTCGTTTGCAAACATGTTAGTTACCATACGTATTCCATAGACCTGTAGGAGAGAGTCCGAAACGTAATGTAAATTTTGGAAGGGGATGCCTTTAGCGCTAAAATTTGATAGAAAAGAGGAGAATTTCGACAGATTTTTTGTTTTTGCGATAGTTGCACCAGTTGTGGATTGCAGTGAATTATTCTTATTCTTATGTCAAACCTATGTCAAACCGACAAATTATAATTCTTGGTTTGTATAAAGATATCAATGCACTGTACAGAAGTGATGAGCAAATCCGATCCCATGTGGAATTCCATCCATCCGATGTGATCCTACCTGGGATCGGTCCTCCGAATCCGATCCGAATCAAACAACAGTTTGGCAACAACAGCAACGTCGGTACTGCTCCGGTTCGATAAAACCGTACTAAACCTCGATAGTTGTTTTGGAACACAGTCTGATTCAAGGTCCAAAAGATCCCAATCCTGGATACTAATCCCGACAAATTTTTGGACATCAGATCTCCAGAAATCCGGGTCCGAATCACGGATACAGGATCCCGAGATTCTATATTTCTGATAGATCCGATCCGGGTTCCATTTCCCATCACTACTGTACTTCCTTATTCTCTGTGTTGAATGTCGTAAAAATGTAATAATATAATATTTCAAAATATGCTTGGAATACAAAGTGTATCAAAACAACGATATCGCTTTTAAATTATTGACCGTACCAAACGGTCGTAAAGGGTCAAATGACACCTGAAATGTATTGATACGAGTTTTCAATCGGGTGTTAATTTATTTGCTTGCAGGCGTTACTTCTCGTACAACGATAATAGAATAAACAATGTATTATTTGAAAAAGCAATCAATTTCTTAAAGAATGAACATATAAACATACCAAAATATTGAAGAACATCATCACTAAATGATGAGTAAACAATGGAAGAGCCTCAAAAATAGATTATCGTTCAAAACAATAAAAATAAAATATTCCTCCGCACGGCGCGTGATTTGTTCTTCAACCTAGAACAAAAGCATTGGGAGATGTGCACGTACTTGATTTTAAAGGTTGGAGAAAAAAAACTGCTCACCCACTAATAGGCTTAGGATCGTGCACTCGACGTTCAGGCAGGTACGCCTGACTGAGGCTCCAAAGCGTGAAGCGATCGCAACCATTCGACATTCGCTGTGCACTTGCATCATGCGAATGCTTCCGAATTGCCACAGCCAAGAGCAACCTCACCGCTGGGCACGTCCGGGACCTCGCCACTCACGGCCGAACACAACTCCGTGTGCGCAGGGTAGTGCTGGCGCAAAAGCACGCAGCGAGCAAGCTCCCCGGCCACGATCCACACGTTTCTGCTACGCTTTATTGATATTGGCGATCTTCGACGCGGCACGTGTGATTCCGGTGCTAATCTTAAACACTTCTTCCCATCACTTCGCTTCCCCTTGGGACGGTCCCATCTGCGCCTCGTGCGGCTTTTATGCACCCAGCGTCCAGCTGGAGGCGGTGTCGGTGAGGGAATTTCCTTTATGTTCTCCTCCCCCCGGTGGAAGCTGCATGCGCGCGCTCAGGGGGCCAATCATTGTGCGGGTGTAATATGCCACACAATTATGTCCCATTGTTGGAACCCCCCTCCGTCCGTTCGTCCGTCGGTGGTGTCGTCTGCAGTACTAGGTTGCGCCGGTTGTACATTCCGGCGGCAGCGATGAAACATGTGCTTAATCGTTTAATGATGCTCCCATCCACACAACGAACAGCTGTGCGGCTTTGTGATAGGCACCGAGGGCGCTCGTCGTTTCAATTGGCTACACGCTGACGACCGACACGGTTCCGCGTCAAAATCGCTAGTCAACTTTGATGGCGTGGCAAATGTATTCGCGGGTGAGATTACCGACCAGGTCCGATTAGATAAGAGAAACGGCTATCGGCTTTGCCAGGAATGGCGATTATGATTTAATAAATTGACGGTTTATAGACTAGATTATTTCGGGGGAGGGACGGCTGAACTGGTGCGAGGAAAATCCGGCTTACGATATTCAAACATGATTCCAAAAAGGCGGAATCTCAGATTTGTATATTAAAATCATATTTAATTTCAAAACAATGCCCCAGAATGCTTCTTGCTGAGATATAGACAACAAAATTATACCAAATTTTACAATCTAGACTACTGGCCAAGACGAGGTTCATCCGTAAAATGTTCTACAAAAGAGTGTGAAAACGAACTCTGGAACGTACGCTCCCGGGAGCGTACGCCGTGAGAGGGATTCATCTGTTCAAAATGAACACATCGACGTACGTTCCTAGACCACACGATCACATCTCGGCACGGGTGTTGGAGATTTGATTCCTTTAGACGTGTAAAATAAAGCTCCAATCAGTTTGTATTGTATCTTAGCTATTTCAAAGCGATTGTCATCACTTTTTCGCTCAGCAAACTCGAGCGCTGCCGGGAACGTACGCTGCGGGAGTGATTCATTTTTGAAAAGGTTCGTTTCATTCCAAAAATGCGTGTCATGGAAATGAACACGAAATGAACACTCGAGTTTTGAAGGTTTTCGCACTGAGTACGAGTGAGCGGGAGTGTTAAATTCTAGTAATGAAACGACAGATCTAACTCCTCTTACAGAATTTGTATGATTCTTGTGGGAGTAGTCATTCCCTTTCACTCAGAATTAGAATCTTCTAGTACTCTATTCCAATTCCCACATTGTTTTTTTTTATATTCTATATTTAATTACTCACTTGCCCAATTCGGCAAACTCGCACGATCTTGGAACGTACGTTTCGGAATTCATTTTCGCTCATTAAGACTTGCCGATTTGTCCTGTTAACTCGTTTGTGATTTAAATCCTTTCGGTGACTAGTAACTCACTCCTGAGTGGGTGCAATTGTAACGATTCCTGCAAGAGTTATATAGCGAGTCGAATGTGCGTATGGGTGAGTTACAAAGATAGAAGAAAAGAGTTCTAACTCTCATCTCTAGTACGTTTAGGAAAAAAAATGGATAAAGATCTTCACACTACAACATAGCACGAATCAAGTCTATAGATCTAATAAAGCTCAAAGTATGGGTGCTCAATACAGGCGGTATCTGGATGACGCGTTCGCCACATCCGCCTCACATCTGTAGTTGCAACGTTTTCACTTTGTTCCACTAAATCACACACATCAGCACCATGCAGTAAGGTGATAACGTTCGGCGAGATGTGCAAATAAAACCATTGCCCGTTCCTTTCCGTGTGTACAATTGCATTTCCGGTCGTAAATTTATCTGCTCCTCTATCACCACAACCGTCTGGATGGGCCGGCTGGCTGCCCGTGGCCGTCTTCGGAGAAAATGAAGCACCTGATTCCCTCTCCTTGCAGTTGGCACTGAGGATCCACTTCCAGAGGCGAGACGCAGGCACGGCAAACCGTAATTTAGTTTATGTGAGGAAATGGAAATCTCGTACCGAAAGTGGCACAAGTTCGAAGTGATTTTTTCCACGACATAGGTATAAAGATTCGAACAGATAGATATGCCCCTGAAGTGCCACTGCAATAAAATAATTGAGTTTTCCACGGTTCCCTGATAACGCTGAATGAGGTTTCAAGTTCGTAGGTCAAGTTCGGGCTCTAAAGACGTTATACTAATTTAAATAATCAATGAATGAATCTTAGATTGGAACGTTCGTCGGTGACTATAACATGCCAGATAACCTACTTAAGCTCTTCAGTATCCTCAACCCATGGATCCAGTCCAGTTCAGTCCAATTAAACTCGGTGGTCTATTATTGTATTCTACTCTTTATGCCCCATCCAACAACATCTACGGAACTTCCTTCTGTCGCTCTCATTTTACATACCAGCGAAAGATAACAACACAACGTACACCGTGTGTGACGTCGTATCAATAACTTCATGGCGGTACAAGTCCATGGGGGTTACAAACACACCACCAAGGCACAGCAAAAGTGGGCGACACACAAGTACGGAGTGCGAAAATAGGGGGTTGTTGCATACAAAAAACCTGCACTCCTAAATGCTCCTCGCAGCAATGTCACCACAGGTGCCCTCCTCCTGACAAAGCGCGCCAAACGAGGAGAATGAAACAACCTCGCGGGCATGCATGGCTCGTCGGTGGGACAAATGGAGCGCGAGCTAGCTATCGAGGCGCGATTGCTTCGAGCTGCCTCCAAACGAGAGAACGAGCAGGTGACACAAGATGGTTTGATCGATACGTTGGAATCGTTCGAATCGTCACGAAACTTATTGCACATGTTAATTTACTATTAATACGGTAAGCCCGGCAGGGCGATGCGTGTGGTCGCGGCATAAATCGTGCCTGGCAGCGGCTTGTTCAGCTGAGTAGCGAAAGCGAACGTCAGAATGCGTACGCGGGACGCTCACACACGCTCACACCGCAATCAAGGGCTCTCTGTATGGCCATCAAATCTGATTAGACGCTATCGACAAACGCCCGGTAAACGCGTCAAAATTGGCGTTACTGAGCGAAAGGCAACAGGGGGCGGCCGCCGGCGGGATGCACAGCGAGATTTTATTGTTTTCTCGCTGCGTGGACCCGCGATAACTATTATTATCGCACCACATCAACGCGCCGGATAGTGGCCGGTGCTTGGAATGGGTTCGAAGGGAACGATTTATTGAATGGTTCGCCCCGCGCTTTTCTACGCCCATTCGGACGGACTGTCCGGGTTTTGTCGCTGTGTTTCGGTGCGAAAAGCTCGGGGTTCTGCGGTCGCGGCCACTCGCATAATATTGTCACAGGCCGGGGGTTTGATTGATGGGGCGTAAGCGCGTGTGGGCGCGGTGTGTGTGTGTTTGTTTGTCCCACATGTAGCGGCATTTTATAGCATGACATGAAACTGTGATACATCGCTTTAACGCTCAGGAAGTGACAATAATAGTAGGGTAAACCATCTACTAGTAACGATTGGTGTACTTTAAGTTTAAACATGAAACATTCCATACTAAGAGATAGAAAATGATTCTAAAAAAGTAAGAGTTTCAAACAATTTCACAATATTTACACTGGTAAGGAATTAAATTCCTAGAATTTAATCTTACAATTAAAGGAATTAGTGTTCTAAAAAGAAATTAAATGGATGCGGGTTATAACTTTGCCTGATGCCCTAGACAATTTTGTACAATAGCCTTCTTGGTGTCAGTTGACACACAAATTTGCACGTGTTAGTACAGGAAAACTCACAGTAGGAACAGAAAAAAGAAAATCCAAGCCAGTGGCGCCATGACTCTAATGTATCGTTACATGTTAGTGACAGATTTTATATAACTTTCAGCGGAAAGACTCACCGGTTCTATAGAAAAAGAACATTCTGAACGAAAATTGAAAAAAAACATAATGATGCAACAATAACTCAAGGCGTTGCAATGGAAAAAAGTGAAAGGAAAAAAACATTCAAAACACACCGGACCACAGAAGCAGCCTTGAGAGCGACGCCACAATGTTCTGAAGGCTTTCACAATCCATTACCGAACACGGACGGAACGGTCGTTTGTTGATGTGTGCGTAATGGTGAGATTGTTGTTGTTTTTTTTTTGTCGCTTTACCATTTTCTCTTTCGCGCAATAACGTTGGCTTAAGGCGTCCACCGGGAAAGTCCGGCATCGTGCGTCATAAACTAATCGAAGTGTTCCCGGTGAAAAAAAATAACCATTCGCAGGGAGCTCGTCGTCCACATTCCGTCGCCTCGCGCCGGAAGTATGTTTTGCATAGGATGCGAAAAGAAGCGAACGAAGAAAGGAAGAACACCATCATGAAGCAACGTTTAATATCAACCCGAACCCCTGAACAGGGAACCCTCTCTCTTTCTCTCTCTCTCTTTCGGTCATGGCGGGGAACATAATTTTTCAATCTACGAACCCGAAATGTTCCATACAGGGGGTTGTTCACACCACTCGCCGACAGCGAAAGGGTTAGCCGTGCTTGGTACGGTGGACCATATTCACGCAATCCTTTTATCCAGTCTTCGCCGAGCGAGAGTCAACCGGCGGGAGGATTATGACTGACCGACGACGACGACGACGACGACGACGGGCATCAAGTATTCCGTCCGAGGCTGCTATAAAACGCGCCGAAAGCGTACATCCGCACGGCCCAAAAACAGGTAGAATATCCAGCCGAGGGGTTCTCTGGAAGCGAGCAGTTGATATCGATGGCCATCCATCTTCCAACCGAGGAGTTCTTGGAGAGTTTTTGAGCGCCGGCTTGCGTCTGACTCACTTTGGTATGCAAGAGTGGTTCAGCCGGCAAGTTTTGCGTCCACCCCGCGGCTGTCGCGCGGTTTGCTTGGCAATAATGAACCGGTTTTTTGTCTGTTTCATCATCCCTGAAGTATCTGTGTGACTTGTTGTTTACCTCAGCGAAAAATACATCCGATCTACAGGCGGTAAACATTGCTGTACAAAAATTAACAAGTTCGATGGCTCGCAGACGGGAACCACAAACGTCAATTTAACAGCACCATTAATTTTAACCATTAACAAACGACCTTGAGCGGTGCGCACTAGTAATAGCGTACATTACACGCGTTGATTTTAAATATAAAAACAGAATTAAATAAAACAAAATATACTCATCATTTTCCATTACGTTTATCGTAACATTTGCGGTTAAATAATCATGCCAAAAATTCTACCAGGAAATACACAAAATTTCCTGGAATAGAATAAAAGAAATTGATTTAAAAACATTACGTTATGTTGTCAATTGAAAAGGGTGGCAAGACTTACTCCACAAAAACCGTAGCAACCATTGTCGACAAAATCCGACATTGATTCAGTGGTGCCATCTATTGGCAGGTAGACGTAACTAGAACATATTTTAATATTTTTTCGATTCGATTTTTAAGGCAAACATTTGGAATCTACTACTATAGGAATATATATATAAAAACAGTTTACCCGTCAAACGGTACAGGGACTGAAGCTGCAATTAAAACTTATTCAAATGTGCCCCAACCCTACACGCTAATCTACACAACATATATTTTTACACACACGAAAGCAAAACACCTCTGTCCAAAGGATTCTCGGAATCAATTTTGAGAGATAAATTCTATCATAATTTCATCCAAAATCACCCAGTGTAATGATCTGTCTTCAACTTCAGGAGTCCTGCCGGAACCAAGGAGAAAGAAACGTAGAAATTGTAATTGTCGCTTTAAATGGAATCCATTATTCATCCGAAAGAAGGTGCATTTTCAGCTACTACTCGTAGGCATGAAACTTTTCCGATGTTAACGATCGTAGCACCGGCAAGAGCATTCGCAGCCCCGTAGAGATCTGGTATTTGATCAGATGTTCTTTTACATGCACCTTTAGAACCGCTTTATACTCTTTTCAAAAAAGCACACCTTCAGATCGATCGTTTGCAATTCCTGCGACAAAGGTCTCTACTGTACAACCTAATAAAAGATTCAGCTTTGATATAAAGAACGGTTTACATGCAACCGAGGAACCATCGCATCAGTCTGTTTTCAAGTTCATTGTTCCCAAACCTCCAGACACGCAAAGCTCATGCAATGTACTCGGTGAATGCAAGCACGCCACCACCGATGCCTTCAGCGACTGCCGGCACGCAATCGACGACGACCACCGTAACCACGGTAATGATGGTGGTGGTGGTGGGTGTCTGCGCTGTTTTTTCCCTGTTCGCTCTGTCTCTCCCTCTCTATCTCGCTCCCTGTGGTAGTGTTCGTGTGCTGGAACTTGAGGTTGCAGTCCTCGGTTTATG
>KZ072369.1:180823-192652 GCA_002091845.1 Anopheles cracens
TTGTTCTTACGTTCTTACGTTTTGCCGCGTGAATGAAGATTATTTAACAAAAAAAAAAAACGCTTTAATTGTAACTGAATGTAGATGATTGCAATAAATCAAACATTTTTTGATATTACTAAACCTCAACACAGCCATGAAATCTAGAATTTGAAAACACAAAAAAATATTTAACAAAATATTCTCCAGCCTAAAGGAAACAAAAAATATCTTTACATTACTTAAAATGTATAAAATATTGAAAAAAAAAACTAACTCACTCCCCAACTATTTGTTTGATCTCCCTTTTTCTCTTTGCTTTTACCGAACATAATACATAAACTTCTTTACAAACACGTTTGACACTGTTTTTTACATACATTTCGAAAGGATAACGATAAACACGTTTTTAAAAGCACATTGTTTGGAATGTTTACTTTGGAACCTTTTTAATATGCGGGAAAAATGTTAAGAGCCATTACTGTTGCCCACGATGGGGAATATGGAAAAACTTCCCTGAGGGATTTAGGGATCTGGAGGCATCCTAAAACAAGAAAAAAACCTCGCGTAATGGCTGCCGGGGTTTATGTCTGCTGTTGCAGTATGTTTGTCAAGGAATTAGACGTTTACATAAGCCGTTCGACGTTAAGAAATTCAAGTAAAAAGGTTTTTTACAACATACAAGAAACAAGGAACACTAAATATGGCGAGTTTCTTTTTGATTCTACTATTTAAGGCATAATTCGAACTTACTTACTCGACGCCTTACTATACGTCCTCCCAACTTAACATTTATAAGGAAAGTAAAGTTTACGTGATATGGCAAAGAAGTTATTGAACACACAAACATACAAATTGGAACAAACACATAACCATTTATTCTGCAATCCTCTTTACCACCTGTTGCACTGCACTGAACTGACTTCCGTTCACTCAACAGCATGTAGTTTCTGTTCTCACCAGCCCGAAGGACACCGCATCGAGATGACGACCAAGGATACGTTCGCGCTCATGACACTTCCGGTGTTTTGCCAGTGCGTTGGACTGGATGAAGGTTTTCGAGCACTCGGAACACTTGTACGGTCGCAATCCGCTGTGAATAAGCGAGTGACGTAGGAGATCGTACCGTTCCTTGAAGCTTTTCGCACAAACCGAGCACCCGTGCGGTCGTTCGTCACTGTGTGTCCGCTGGTGACGTACCAGTACGTGTTTTTCGGTAAACGCCTTACCACATTGATCACATTCGAAGGGTCGCTCATTGGCGTGAGTTAGCACGTGTGTCTTGAGGGCGTGCAGTCGGACGAACTGCTTGCCACAGAGACTACAACAATGAGGTCGGACTGCGCGGTGCAGAAGGCGATGGCTGGAGAGTGCACTGGGCTGAGTGAACATTCGGCCGCAGGTTTCACACCGTAGGCCGGGTCCATGCTGGTCGTGAAGCTTCTTGTGCGTTGACAGTGTGGACGAGAGTCGGAAGGCCTTGGGACAGATGGTACACCGGTACGGCTTATCGTCCGTGTGAAGTAGAAGATGACGATCGAGCGAAGGCTTCCTCGTGAACGCTTTGTTGCATTGAGGACATGGGAGATGGTTGTTCTTATCACACCGATGCCTGAAGCTCTTGTCTTTAGGCGACGACTTTGGAACACTCTTCGTGTTGTCGACTACCAGTTTACCACATAACTTGCAGCTGTTGTCGATAGGTGAACCGTGATCCGTGGTTTCCGACTCTTCACAGTGCGGTCCACAATCCTCCATATCTTCCATATCTTCTAGCCTCTGCGATGAAGTTCTAGAATTGTAGAGGAAACATATTTCATCAGTAATCAACACCAATCCACTATGGAAACACAAATACCGACGGAAACATGATTTCCCTCAATCCCTCGAAATCCAACCACAACCGATAACGAAAAACTACAGACTAACCGCCTCATCAGAAGCAAATTTCTCGCCACAAAAGCGACAGGCTCGTGCAATCAAAAGTACCGAGCAAATGTTTGGCATATTCCCATCGGGGAAGGTACAATAGCCATCATCACATTTCACCAGGTCGAGTCCTTTTTATCGTCGTCCTGTTTCCTTGCTACCCGGCCAAGAACGAAACTCTGATTGGTCCATTTCTCGCGTGACGTCAGCGTCGGATAGCAACGCCCCTTTCGAAGCTTTATTTACCTCCCGGTCGATGGAAAGCGTGGAAATGGATGGTGGAAAATGGTTCCTACAGAGAAACCTATTCAACTCCACAGTGTGCATCATAATACTCTATGGTGTGATGGTTTTTGATTAGAAAGCCGTCGGGGAAATTAGCGTGTGTTTAACAATACGTCTTAAAATGATAGGAAATTGAACAATTTCCAAATTGTACGATTGCAGTTATTTCAAAACTGCTTTCAAAAACTATGTCGCTAATTCTATCAATAAGAAAATGAGGAGCTATTCTGCCTAACATTTCAATCATTCACTATGTTCTAAAGTTTACAAATGTTCTAATATGGTCAAATAGAGAAAAGGGAATGTGCTGATATCGTGTCATGTCATTAATTCGAATTCGATAAAATGGAATAATACAAGCACAAGCATCATCATTGGTTGACTACGATGGTAGCTAGTGGGGACGGTTGACAGAATAGACGAGATAATATGGCACGCCCGACTGCAGTTAAGCTGTTTCGACATGGTACGATGGTTTGTTCCCGTGACCCGTGTTCCGAGCAGCCTGGTTCATGCTTATTTTTGAGCGAATATTGAAATTCTCACCCAACCATCATGTCTACCATCCATCGATTCTAACTTCAATCGGCATGCAGTTTTATGTTACGTTTTGCAAATGGTGCTTATTTACGTATCATGCACGGAAGAATCCGAACATGGAAAAGGATTTACAAAAGAAAATATAATTCTCCTGATTGATTGACAGCCAACTGAAACGGGGCATATGTGAAAGTGTAGCTAACTTCTATCAAAAACCGAAATAGACAATTTTGGAATGTTTTGAATATGATAGCTGGAAGAACTCGTTTTATTTACACTAACGCTTGAAATGTAACTAAACGTATATGATTTTAAAAAATCAAACTTTTTTTTCAGAAATAAAGGCGCACTTTGGTTTTGCCATGCATAGTTCAACGTCTTCACAAATACGTTCAATACTATTTTTCATATACATTTCCAAAGGATAACGATAAACACATTTTTAAAAGCACATTGTTTGGAATGTTTACTTTGGAACCTTTTTAATATGCGGGAGAAATGTTACGAGCCATTACTGTTGCCCACGATGGGGAATATGGAAAAACTTCCCTGAGGGATTTAGGGATCTGGAGGCATCCTAAAGCAAGAAAAAAAAACCTTGCGTAATGGCTGCCGGGGTTTATGTCTGCTGTTGCAGTATGTTTGTCAAGGAATTAGACGTTTACATAAGCCGTTCGACGTTAAGAAATTCAAGTAAAAAGGTCATTATAACATAACAAGGAACACTAAATATGGCGATTTTCTTTTTGATCCTACTATTTAAGGCAACTCACTCGACGCCTTACTATACGTCCTCCCAACATAACATTTATGAGGAAAGTAAAGTTTACGTGATATGGCAAAGAAGTTGTTGAACACACAAACTTACATATTTGAACAATCACATTTCCATTTATTCTGCAAACCTATTTAGCACTTGTTGCACTACACTGAACAGACATCCGTTCACTCAACAGCATGTAGTTTCTGTTCTCACCAGCCCGAAGGACACCGCATCGAGATGACGACCAAGGATACGTTCCCGGTCATGACACTTCCGGTGCTTTGCCAGTGCGTTGGACTGGATGAAGGTTTTCGAGCACTCGGAACACTTGTACGGTCGCAATCCGCTGTGAATAAGCGAGTGACGTAGGAGATCGTACCGTTCCTTGAAGCTTTTCGCACAAACCGAGCACCCGTGCGGTCGTTCGTCACTGTGTGTCCGCTGGTGACGTACCAGCACGTGTTTTTCGGTAAACGCCTTACCACATTGATCACACTCGAAGGGTCGCTCATTGGCGTGAGTTAGCACGTGTGTCTTGAGGGCGTGCAGTCGGACGAACTGCTTGCCACAGAGACTACAACAATGAGGTCGGACTGCGCGGTGCAGAAGTCGATGGCTGGAGAGTGCACTGGGCTGAGTGAACATTCGGCCGCAGGTTTCACACCGTAGGCCGGGTCCATGCTGGTCGTGAAGCTTCTTGTGCGTTGACAGTGTGGACGAGAGTCGGAAGGCCTTGGGACAAATGGTACACCGGTACGGCTTATCGTCCGTGTGAAGTAGAAGATGACGATCGAGCGAAGGCTTCCTCGTGAACGCTTTGTTGCATTGAGGACATGGGAGATGGTTGTTCTTATCACACCGATGCCTGAAGCTCTTGTCTTTAGGCGACGACTTTGGAACACTCTTCGTGTTGTCGACTACCAGTTTACCACATAACTTGCAGCTGTTGTCGATAGATGAACCGTGATCCGTGGATTCCGACTCTTCACTGTGCTGTCCACAATCTTGGTCTTCCATATCTTTTAGCCTCGGCGATGGAGTTCTAGAATTGTAGAGGAAACATACTTCATCAGTAATCAACACCAATCCACTATGGAAACACAAATACCGACGGAAACATGATTTCCCTCAATCCCTCGAAATCCAACCACAACCGATAACGAAAAACTACAGACTAACCGCCTAATCAGAAGGGAATTTCTCGCCACAAAAGCGACAGGCTCGTGCAATCAAAAGTACCGAGCAAATGTTCAACATATTCCCATCGGGGAAGGTACAATAGCCATCATCACATTTCACCAGGTCGAGTCCTTTTTATCGTCGTCCTGTTTCCTTGCTACCCGGCCAAGAACGAAACTCTGATTGGTCCATTTCTCGCGTGACGTCAGCGTCGGATAGCAACGCCCCTTTCGAAGCTTTATTTACCTCCCGGTCGATGGAAAGCGTGGAAATGGATGGTGGAAAATGGTTACTATAGAGAAACTCCGGCGATGATTGACGTTTTAACGTATTTTGCCAAAAGCACGTACGATGTTTTAAATGGATTCATACCATTTTTGTCTATTTGATTGTAAGGAATGCAATGTTCTCTTCTATACAAATTGAAAATGAAAAATAACCGCGAGGAAGTTTAAATTTAATTACAAGCTGTTGTTTTTCTTGTTACTTACGGTGGTACCAGAAACATAGAGGGGTTTCCAACGATCACATCGACCTAAGGTCGGAAACCGTCATGCGAAATACGGTCCATTGGTAGCTTGAGGCCAAATTGCAACCACACTCTGTAATAACCAAACAACTGAGCTCATGTCGATGTTTGTCTTAATCTTTCACGGTAGCATAGGGGATGTTTTTTTGCTGTGCATTGTGCTGGTTTGTTTGCATCAGCGTTGATTGGATATTTCAACAAGAAGCTCGAGAAAACAAAATGCCTTTAATGGTTGTCGTTTAATGGAAGGTATTTTTTAACGAGAGATAACCGTTTCATGAAATAGTAGAAGAACTAAGACAAAACAAATGATCAATTTCGAAATGGATAACTTTACTCGAACGACACGTCCATGGTAAGACTATTGATATTTTTATATGGCACAAGTTCAAACGATTTGAAACACCTTCACCATCTCATTCTGTTCTCATCAGTATCAAACTAATCAGATAATAAGGTTTTACCAAATACATATTGCCCTCCTGTCTGAATGATTTTGTATGTGGTGTCCACACGGTGAAAGGAAGATTGCAAATCGGATAATAGGGTGTTTATTTTAGCATTTGGCCAATCGCTTTTCCGACAACCATGATCTCAGTCATTTACCTACGCATCCATTTACATTGATCTCGTCCAATGTCGTAGTATTTGTCCGTGACGCTAACTCTCCTGTGTGGTATTTAATTGACATAACGCGCATGGCAAAAACGATACATGGCAATGATGTGCTAGTAGGAAAGCGCGGAATAATATCTTGCTCATCGCCTCGTTCTTATTTATTTGTTCCACATTACACTCCTTCTCAAGAAAGATCCTTTATGTGCCTTTCGTTACTTCAGTGTAGACCTTTATGCGAGAGAGCATTTCTACTAATACCAATATCACTATCAATGGGTCTTCTCTGGAGTCCTTAGCACAGAAGAGCAACGAGAATAGGAACGATAAACACATAATCGTTCTAATTTTCCTAAATCGGTAATCGTTTACGCGCATTTCAAATAACTGTAACGTCGTACTAGTATTACTAGTATATTATGTAGCATATCCCATTATTTACATAGGAAATAGCCATATGTAGTGGAATATCCCTCTCACTGTTATTGCTGGGAGAGGACATAAACATGAGTACCATTTCTCGTTTATCATCCTTCACCTATAACATTCCTTAACAGCAAGACACCAAGTACATTCTCTCGATAATTATAAGAAATAATCCTACAGACATTCAGATATATTTGAGCTCAGCTATGAGAGATGGCATGAAACATTAGGCGATTAATTTATGTCATGAAGAAAAATATAATACTCGACCTCTGCAAAACATGCACGTTCTTTATCAAAAATGGTATGTGAGAGAAAAAAGCTTGAAAATGCCAATAACAAAATCATCGCACATATTTATGGATTCATGTGTTATTTTTCCCTTTCATAACTTCTGTGAAAAACGCGTACTATTTTTCAACCGATGACGCCATCATTACGTATTCATAGCGCTTAATGAAGCCAATAAAGATCCACCATTGTTGAGTTTTAAATTGCTTTCGTACTGTACGTGCAGTTGCTTCATGTTCAAAACCATATTTACCCGATTTCCAACAAATTTAAAGTGCCTAGACTTGATCTTATAAACCCATGAGTGCTGTGTTCTGCAGACTTTAAGGAAACCAACCAACTACAATCAAACCATCGAATCTAAAACCCTGTCAACATCCGAAAAACCGACCACCGAAACTATTCATGACCATCGCTTAGTCTTTGAACAATGTGTACAGTTTCAAACAGTAGGAGAACCCACAGATTACTAATTCTTGCTATGTGCGTTCGTTTTGTGAGCAAATAGTTTGCTTTGGACCAGGCCAAGCACCCAAAACGTCGTTGTATTTATCAACCCCAAATGGTGCGATTAATCCTTCTGTACGATACTTTCTAAGTTTTTGCCGTTTGGAGTAATCAGGAGCTTTGGCTTTGGAATACTCACGCGCATTGGAATGGTTTCCAGTACAATGATGAATGGAGCGTTTGGAGTCGCCTTGATGGATCTGTTCTGTCACATGTTGCCGTTTGGTCCATTACTTTGTCCTCACGAGTCTCCGGGAGTGTTGTATTGCTGCTCGTTTCCTCCAACAGAATGGACTGACCATTGATGTCCAGTTCTTTTTCAACAGTGTCGTAATTGAAGCTGTACCAGGTTAGAAACACAAATGAAAAAACGAATTCAGAAATGAAATCTGGAAGACATCAACAAACCGGCTCATTTTGTGGTTCAATGAAAGTATCCGTTCAGGAAGGGGAGTATCATCTGTTACTCTCCGATGATGATGTTTACTTTTAAATCTTACATTCATCCCGGAACGAACGATCCGAGGTCAAATTCGTGCTTAGGAGGTGGAACGT
Source organism: Anopheles cracens (assembly GCA_002091845.1). Lineage (NCBI taxonomy): Eukaryota > Metazoa > Arthropoda > Insecta > Diptera > Culicidae > Anopheles > Anopheles cracens. The sequence continues at coordinate 188,422 of KZ072369.1, forward strand.
TGTTATTGTGGGTAATTACTTTTGCGGTACTTCACAAAATAATCAATTACTGACAAATTAGCTTCACAATTCACCGATTAGATGTAGGTTTGTTCATCCACAGGATTTGATTCTCTTCACATTCTATGATTACTCTATTCTGAGAGGGCTATGTTGATGGTATCATTATATTTTTGCAAATTTTTCCTAATATATTCTTTATTGATACTCGGAATGGCCTTTCTGCTGTTGATGTTTCACTTTCGCGACACGACACAGAGTGCTTTGATGTTACGTAGGGTTTGTTTTCGTTTCCAAGGGTACCCTGAGCTCTGATGGTCACAACTCAATTGTCACCTATTCCATTCGACAGTTCGTTTGAAAGTGAGACGGCTGCATCTCGGAGCCTTCCAACGACTCCTAGTCTGAAAGGTCAACAGACGAATGGAGAATTGAAATTGGCTCGCGAATATGCGCTATGATCGCTTGTGGTTTTGCAAGATTTATGAGTTCGTTCAGCTAGGAATATGAATCCACTAGAATCAACATTAACTAGGACGATGAATCGGGAAATGTGCCGTAACGAAAAGTTGCTGCTAACCAAATACTGCCGTGGGTTAGAACATTGGCCAATAATAATTTAGTTTTGATTGGGTGTTCATTGGCACAATGGTGGACAACTTTTTGGAATAGTTGATTCAGGGTACCACACGCGAATTGTGCTTGTATTATTCCATTTTATCGAATTCGAATTAATGGCATTTTACGATGTCGGCACATTGCTTTTTCTCTTTTTAAGAGGATCATATTAGAACATTTGTAAACTTTAGAATACAGTGAATGAAATGTTATATAGAATAGTTTAACATTTTCTCATTGCTAGAATTAGGGACATAGTTTTTCAAAGCAGTTTTCAAATAACTGAAACACCTAAATCATTTTAATTACATCGTACAATTTTGAATTTGTTGAATCCCTCATCGTTTTAAGACGTATTGTTATACACACGCTAATTTCCCCGACGGCATTCTAATCATAAAACATCACCATAGAGTATTATGATGCACACTGTGGAGTTGAACAGCGAAGAGTTTCTCTGTAGGAACCATTTTCCACCATCCATTTCCACGCTTTCCATCGAGCAGGAGGTAAATAAAGCTTCGAAAGGGGCGTTGCTATCCGACGCTGACGTCACGCGAGAAATGGACCAATCAGAGTTTCGTTCATTAGATTAATGCTTAATGTTGCTTCAAACAACCCAAACAGACGCGTTTCGCATCTGCAATCAATCGAACTATTGGTTGTAACGTTAAAAATGTATGAACAGATCAGGAAAGTTTGAGGCTAGTTTTCAAATGTATTGGAATTAGAGAAATGGTTCAGCCCACTGAACAACAATAGATAATAGGCAATGTGTTTTTTTGCCAGTTTTTCTGCCGTTCACAGTTTCCACTTCTATGAGCAACATTATTTACGCGAGAAGATTGTTGGTAATTGAAGCGAACATCTATGTCATTCAAAACATTCCAATATTGTCTATTTCGGTTTTTGGTAGACGTTAGCTACACTTTCACATGTGCCCTGTTTCAGTTGGCTGTCGATCAATCAGGAGAATTATGTTTCATTTGATAAATCCTTTTTCATGTTCGGAGTCTTCCGTGCATGATACGTAAATAAGCGCCATCTGCAAAACGTAACATAAAACTGCATGCCGATTCTAACTTCAACATGATGGTTGAGTGAGAATTCCAATATTCGCTCAAAAATAAGCATGAACCAGGCTGCTCGGAACACGGGTCACGGGAACAAACCATCGTACCATGTCGAACCAGCTTAACTGCAGTCGGGCGTGGCATATTATATCGTCTATTGTGTCAACCGTCACCCTTAGCTACCATCGTAGTCAACCAATGATGATGCAAATGCAAGGGTTGTTTGGTCACAGGAGGCCACCTTAGCCTTTGTTGCGAGTTGTAATTCGTCATTCGCTTCCAACACAAAGTACATAGTATGTCGCGTAGTGTATTCGTCGCTAAATATATTGTACTGTTCTGAACAGTTCTTTACAAGTTTTCGAATGTACAGTATATGCCAAAGGCTGCATTTCTCATATATAACACCACAACAGTATTGAACAGAGGTATTTTGCTTTGTAGTTATACAGCTTTTATTAATTAAGGAATCTACCACTTGTTTCAATATATCATAATTCAATTCATTTTCTACAGAATCTTAAAAAAAAAAATGTACAGTATATGCCAAAGGCTGCATTTCTCATATATAACACCACAACAGTATTGAACAGAGGTATTTTGCTTTGTAGTTATACAGCTTTTATTAATTAAGGAATCTACCACTTGTTTCAATATATCATAATTCAATTCATTTTCTACAGAATCTTAAAAAAAACTACTAAAAGCAACATTGTACGCTTGCTTCATGCTCATGTGATTCAGACTAAGGAGAATGAAACATGTTTATATTATTAGGATGCTGATACATTGGGCATCCTGATATTGATTTGGTCGATACATTTGGTCAGTTGTATATAAGGATTACATTTAAGGATTACAATATTTCCAGTAGTCTGCACTATCGGACGTAAACCCGTACAACCTTATCAAGCAAAGCATGTAATGGATTTGTGTTAGACACAGTCGAGAAGTAGGATACTTCTGATCATGATCGTTTAGGTAGCATCTCATTTCCGAAACAAGTTCAAATAATTTTGTGGTGTCTTGTTTAAGTATTGCTAATAGCATACGTGATTCTTGCAGATCTGTTTCTGGATCATCGCCCAATTCTGTTAACGTTGGATAATCGTGAAGACATGCTTTACAACGGCATTCAAATCCAAGGGTATTCCGCAATTCTTTTTGTCTTTCATTTCGAGATTGCATCGTGTGGTCATTTCTGAAATTGAAGAATGTGAAAATTACTATTCAATAATAATCAAACTTTCCCACAGCTCACCGAAAGCACAAAAACAATTGTTCGCCATTGCGAACAGGATGTAAAACTACAACTGCACAACGACCATCACGTAAAGGTAAGCCAAAAACATTCGGTGCGCAGGAATAGTTCAGCATACTGATCAGCGAGTAACATGATAACCCGTTATACTCAGGACTATAACTTCGCTGACTCGTTCGATATTTCAAGAAATAACGCTGAAATGCATTATTACGAATAGTTTGCAGGTAATGCAGAACTAGATCGAACAGAAGCTTGCGCAGTTCAGGATTCGCTTCGCACATTGGTCCCAGCTCAGTTTGCTCGATCATAAGCAGATGTATTAAGGTGGCAAAAAAAATATCCAACGAAAGAATGGCTCGCCTGTCAAGGTTCTGATTGGTCCAAAGAACATGCATTGTATTGTAAACATCCTTCGACGTCGCCGTGTTCCAGTCCATCGTGAACGCATTCACTTTCGACGTATCTAACCCGTCAAGATGTTCTTTGATCGCTTCCAAGTCATGATCAAACGATGCGATGGCCTTTGCGACTGTACGTAGTGCTGTCCACGCATACGGGGTAGTAATTCTCCGCAAGTCTCGAATTATTGGACATTCGTACCGATGGTACTCTCTGTATGCTTTACTCAAGCATTCCTCCGAACAGTACATGTCCACCGTGCATCCTTCACAAGGAATAAGAGTAAATAATCGTTCACCGCAACAGAAAGCGCATTGAATATAACGTAGATCATCAAACAGCACATTGACGAATGGTGTGTCTATCATGACGACATCTCCGACATTCAACTGGCGATTTGTCACCACATGGCGCCCGAATTCATCGTTCTTACGCAATTCCAAGCAGTTCGCTAGCTGCGGTGCGTTCTCATGGGCATCAATGCTTAGTTTGATCTCTGCATAGTCCTTCCGTTCTTGAGATGTTGTTCCAGCAGACTTCATCATTTCCAGAGCTTTCTTGGCGTTTTCTTCTCTTTCCTTCAGCTTTTCTGCTAGTCGTTCCGGATAGTTCGAATCACGAGCCAAACGTATATTCTCCAAGCAGTCCTCGTACCTGCGCATTTCGTAGCAGATCATCGAACGATTGGCGTAGGCTATAGCCCTTTCTTCAGATCCTTGTTCGGAGCAAGCGATGCTTTCGTTATACAACTTGATTGCTTCTATGTAGCGCTTCACGTTTGGATGGAACATTTCGTTCCCTTTTCTGCGTACATCACGCGCTTTGGCGTTGTATTTCACATCGGCACATAGATTGAAATGCTGTTGGTACGGAAAGG
>KZ072369.1:194159-226653 GCA_002091845.1 Anopheles cracens
TATGACGCCCTCGGGCAACAGAAAGCGCATTGAATATAACGTAGATCATCAAACAGCACATTGACGAATGGTGTGTCTATCATGACGACATCTCCTACATTCAACTGGCGATTTGTCACCACATGGCGCCCGAATTCATCATTCTTACGCAATTCCAAGCAGTTTGCGATCTGTGGTGCGTTCTCATGTGCATCAAAGCTTAACTTGATCTCAACCGGATATTCGTTCCGTCTTTGGGATGTTGTTCCAGCAGACTTCATCATTTCCAGAGCTTTCTTGGCGTTTTCTTCTCTTTCCTTCAGCTTTTCTGCTAGTCGTTCCGGATAGTTCGAATCACGAGCCAAACGTATATTCTCCAAGCAGTCCTCGTACCTGCGCATTTCGTAGCAGATCATCGAACGATTGGCGTAGGCTATAGCCCTTTCTAGTGTGTCTTGAGGGCGTGCAGTCGGACGAACTGCTTGCCACAGAGACTACAACAATGAGGTCGGACTGCGCGGTGCAGAAGTCGATGGCTGGAGAGTGCACTGGGCTGAGTGAACGTTCGGCAGCAGGTTTCACACCGTAGGCCGGGTCCATGCTGGTCGTGAAGCTTCTTGTGCGTTGACAGTGTGGACGAGAGTCGGAAGGCCTTGGGACAAATGGTACACCGGTACGGCTTATCGTCCGTGTGAAGTAGAAGATGACGATCGAGCGAAGGCTTCCTCGTGAACGCTTTGTTGCATTGAGGACATGGGAGATGGTTGTTCTTATCACACCGATGCCTGAAGCTCTTGTCTTTAGGCGACGACTTTGGAACACTCTTCGTGTTGTCGACTACCAGTTTACCACATAACTTGCAGCTGTTGTCGATAGGTGAACCGTGATCCGTGGTTTCCGACTCTTCACAGTGCGGTCCACAATCCTCCATATCTTCCATATCTTCTAGCCTCTGCGATGAAGTTCTAGAATTGTAGAGGAAACATATTTCATCAGTAATCAACACCAATCCACTATGGAAACACAAATACCGACGGAAACATGATTTCCCTCAATCCCTCGAAATCCAACCACAACCGATAAAGAAAAACTACAGACTAACCGCCTCATCAGAAGGAAATTTCTCGCCACAAAAGCGACAGGCTCGTGCAATCAAAAGTACCGAGCAAATGTTCAACATATTCCCATCGGGGAAGGTACAATAGCCATCATCACATTTCACCAGGTCGAGTCCTTTTTATCGTCGTCCTGTTTCCTTGCTACCCGGCCAAGAACGAAACTCTGATTGGTCCATTTCTCGCGTGACGTCAGCGTCGGATAGCAACGCCCCTTTCGAAGCTTTATTTACCTCCCGGTCGATGGAAAGCGTGGAAATGGATGGTGGAAAATGGTTCCTACAGAGAAACCTATTCAACTCCACAGTGTGCATCATAATACTCTATGGTGTGATGGTTTTTGATTAGAAAGCCGTCGGGGAAATTAGCGTGTGTTTAACAATACGTCTTAAAATGATAGGAAATTGAACAATTTCCAAATTGTACGATTGCAGTTATTTCAAAACTGCTTTCAAAAACTATGTCGCTAATTCTATCAATAAGAAAATGAGGAGCTATTCTGCCTAACATTTCAATCATTCACTATGTTCTAAAGTTTACAAATGTTCTAATATGGTCAAATAGAGAAAAGGGAATGTGCTGATATCGTGTCATGTCATTAATTCGAATTCGATAAAATGGAATAATACAAGCACAAGTGATATGGCAAAGAAGTTGTTGAACACACAAACTTACATATTTGAACAATCACATTTCCATTTATTCTGCAAACCTATTTAGCACTTGTTGCACTACACTGAACAGACATCCGTTCACTCAACAGCATGTAGTTTCTGTTCTCACCAGCCCGAAGGACACCGCATCGAGATGACGACCAAGGATACGTTCCCGGTCATGACACTTCCGGTGCTTTGCCAGTGCGTTGGACTGGATGAAGGTTTTCGAGCACTCGGAACACTTGTACGGTCGCAATCCGCTGTGAATAAGCGAGTGACGTAGGAGATCGTACCGTTCCTTGAAGCTTTTCGCACAAACCGAGCACCCGTGCGGTCGTTCGTCACTGTGTGTCCGCTGGTGACGTACCAGCACGTGTTTTTCGGTAAACGCCTTACCACATTGATCACACTCGAAGGGTCGCTCATTGGCGTGAGTTAGCACGTGTGTCTTGAGGGCGTGCAGTCGGAAGAACTGCTTGCCACAGAGACTGCAACAATGAGGTCGAACTGAGCGATGCAGAAGTCGATGGCTGGAGAGTGCACTGGGCTGAGTGAACATTCGGCCGCAGGTTTCACACCGTAGGCCGGGTCCATGCTGGTCGTGAAGCTTCTTGTGCGTTGACAGTGTGGACGAGAGTCGGAAGGCCTTGGGACAAATGGTACACCGGTACGGCTTATCGTCCGTGTGAAGTAGAAGATGACGATCGAGCGAAGGCTTCCTCGTGAACGCTTTGTTGCATTGAGGACATGGGAGATGGTTGTTCTTATCACACCGATGCCTGAAGCTCTTGTCTTTAGGCGACGACTTTGGAACACTCTTCGTGTTGTCGACTACCAGTTTACCACATAACTTGCAGCTGTTGTCGATAGATGAACCGTGATCCGTGGATTCCGACTCTTCACTGTGCTGTCCACAATCTTGGTCTTCCATATCTTTTAGCCTCGGCGATGGAGTTCTAGAATTGTAGAGGAAACATATTTCATCAGTAATCAACACCAATCCACTATGGAAACACAAATACTGACGGAAATACGATTCCTCTCAACCTCTCGAAATCCAACCACAACCGATAACGAAAAACTACAGACTAACCGCCTCATCAGAAGGAAATTTCTCGCCACAAAAGCGACAGGCTCGTGCAATCAAAAGTACCGAGCAAATGTTCAACATATTCCCATCGGGGAAGGTACAATAGCCATCATCACATTTCACCAGGTCGAGTCCTTTTTATCGTCGTCCTGTTTCCTTGCTACCCGGCCAAGAACGAAACTCTGATTGGTCCATTTCTCGCGTGACGTCAGCGTCGGATAGCAACGCCCCTTTCGAAGCTTTATTTACCTCCCGGTCGATGGAAAGCGTGGAAATGGATGGTGGAAAATGGTTCCTACAGAGAAACTCTTCGCTGTTCAACTCCACAGTGTGCATCATAATACTCTATGGTGTGATGGTTTTTGATTAGAAAGCCGTCGGGGAAATTAGCGTGTGTTTAACAATACGTCTTAAAATGATAGGAAATTGAACAATTTCCAAATTGTACGATTGCAGTTATTTCAAAACTGCTTTGAAAAACTATGTCGCTAATTCTAGCAATGAGAAAATGTTAAACTATTCTATATAACATTTCATTCACTGTATTCTAAAGTTTACAAATGTTCTAATATGATCCTCTTAAAAAGAGAAAAAGCAATGTGCCGACATCGTAAAATGCCATTAATTCGAATTCGATAAAATGGAATAATACAAGCACAATTCGCGTGTGGTACCCTGAATCAACTATTCCAAAAAGTTGTCCACCATTGTGCCAATGAACACCCAATCAAAACTAAATTATTATTGGCCAATGTTCTAACCCACGGCAGTATTTGGTTAGCAGCAACTTTTCGTTACGGCACATTTCCCGATTCATCGTCCTAGTTGATGTTGATTCTAGTGGATTCATATTCCTAGCTGAACGAACTCATAAATCATGCAAAACCACAAGCGGTCATAGCGCATATTCGCGAGCCAATTTCAATTCTCCATTCGTCTGTCAAACGTCGCGACTACCTTCTTCACGGTTGCTTCCGGATTCTGCCTATGCAAATAGCTGTAATTAGCAGTGTATTATTGTTTTCCTTAGCTCCTAATTACATATTCCGATCACACAAGGCTTCCTCGGTCGAGATGAACGATATCGCGTCTGTTTCAGATATTTGCTCAACTTGTGGTTGAGTGTTGTACGATGTTTGAAGAGTGAGAAAAGGGATTTGAGGAATATGAGAGTAACATTTTTATAAAAACGAGCAGTTACTTCCTGGAAGACATAGATGTTCGCTTCAATTACCAACAATCTTCTCGCGTAAATAATGTTGCTCATAGAAGTGGAAACTGTGAACGGCAGAAAAACTGGCAAAAAAACACATTGCCTATTATCTATTGTTGTTCAGTGGGCTGAACCATTTCTCTAATTCCAATACATTTGAAAACTAGCCTCAAACTTTCCTGATCTGTTCATACATTTTTAACGTTACAACCAATAGTTCGATTGATTGCAGATGCGAAACGCGTCTGTTTGGGTTGTTTGAAGCAACATTAAGCATTAATCTAACGTTGAAATTTCATCATACTAAGCTCGATTGTTTCAGTTTTCCAATCGCCAAACAACAGTTACGACGAAAGGGGAAATGTCTCCCAGAACGAGGAAGTTCTCGAGGGAGAGTTTGTTTGGAAAAAGTTTGTCTTATGCTGAAAGTTTATGTTTCAATGAACAAATGGAAATGCCGCAGACCAAGGGGTTGAATTTGCCACGAGACTCTGGAACGTGACCTGTCCATCTGGGAAAAAAGAACTTGGCTAACAAAGTTTTAAACACATATTCAAGATATTGTGTGTTGGAAAGTGTGATTATGCAGCCAGTATAGAGATTGTTGTTACGAGTATTCCTTAGTCATTCAGATTTTTACGTGTATGTACTCTTGCTATAGTGATATAAAAAAACATGAGTACCATTTCTCTTTTATCATCTTTCGCCTATAACATTCTTTAACAACAAGACACCAAGAACATTCTCTCGATAAATATGAAAGATAATCCTACAGACATTCAGATATATTTGAACTCAGCTATGAGAGATGGCATGAAACATTAGGTGATTAATTTATGTCATGAATTCATCGTCCTAGTTAATGTTGATTCTAGTGGATTCATATTCCTAGCTGAACGAACTCATAAATCTTGCAAAACCACAAGCGATCATAGCGCATATTCGCGAGCCAATTTCAATTCTCCATTCGTCTGTTAAACGTCGCGACTACCTTCTTCACGGTTGCTTCCGGATTCTGCCTATGCAAATAGCTGTAATTAGCAGTGTATTATTGTTTTCCTTAGCTCCTAATTACATATTCCGATCACACAAGGCTTCCTCGGTCGAGATGAACGATATCGCGTCTGTTTCAGATATTTGCTCAACTTGTGGTTGAGTGTTGTACGATGTTTTGATGTCCAGTTCTTTTTCAACAGTGTCGTAATTGAAGCTGTACCAGGTTAGAAACACAATTGAAAAAACGAATTCAGAAATGAAATCCGGAAGATATCAACAAAGCGGCTCATTTTGTGGTTCAATGAAAGTATCCGTTCAGGAAGGGGAGTATCATCTGTTACTCTCCGAGGATGATGTTTACTTTTAAATCTTAAATGAAGATTTCGCTAGGGTCGCACACCATTTCGGAGATAATTGGTTGACACAACACGCGGTAACAAAAATACAAACTAATCTACTTACATGTCAATAAAATCCCAGTCCATCGTGTCGAATGTCCTTAGCGAGATTCTCGTGTCCGCAATACTTGCAGCAGTGAGCAGGCTCTGTGTGAAGATTGTACCCCGAGGAAGGAACGTGCTTTCAACGCAATCAGCTTCTTACGCAACACACGCACTCGCAGCAAGCAGGAAGTCTTTCGGGATTATGCTCTTCTCAAACAACGCTCAGTATTCATCCCGGAGCAAACGGTCCGAGGTCAAATTCGTGCTTAGGAGGTGGAACGTTGTTATTGTGGGTAATTCCTTTCGCGGTACTTCTCAAAAGAATCAATTACTGATAAATTAGGTTCACAATTCACCGATTAGATGTAGGTTTGTTCATCCACAGGATTTGATTATCTTCACATTCTATGATTAGTCTATGTTGATGTTTCACTTTCGCGACACGACACAGATTGCTTTGATGTTACGTAGGATTTGTTCTCGTTTCCAAGGACACACTGAGCTCTGATGGTCACAACTCAATTTTCACCTATTCCATTCGACAGTTCGTTTGAAAGTGAGACGGCTGCATCTCGGAGCCTTCCAACGACTCCTAGTCTGAAAGGTCCAGTCCCAGAGAAGTCCTTCCACACACCCCTTGCGTTGCATAGAACAGGGCATGGAAGCAAAGAGGTAAACAATTGATTATGTGTGTGTGTTGAGCTCCCGAGGATGCATTTACAGGAAAGGATGATGGAAAGAAAAGGGAACGAGTAGGATGTAGATTGCCCTTCCTGTTGGCTAATCTAGTATGCAGCATAGTTTGTCGGGACATCCTCGCATCCGACGGAACCGCCATGGAAGGTATAGAAAGGAAAGAAAAAGTTTTTTCATTTACTCACTGGTGCTTGAGCAGCGTGGGTTCTCATTGTTTCTCACTTCTGCTCACTTCGTCCTGCGCAGTTACTCATTAACTCGCGTGGCTCTTTCGTCCTATGACCACAGTCGGATCATTTCACGAGGACACGTGCCTTGCACATAAGCGATTATTTATCTACCAAATCAGATTTACGATTCTGCAAGGCAAAACATTTTTGCTCTGGATGATGTCCTTTCCCAAGAATAACAGTGAGAGAGATATTCCACGACATATGGCTATTTCCTATGTAAATAATGGGATATGCTACATAATATACTAGTAATACTAGTACGACGTTACAGTTATTTGAAATGCGCGTAAACGATTACCGATTTAGGAAAATTAGAACGATTATGTGTTTATCGTTCCTATTCTCGTTGCTCTTCTGTGCTAAGGACTCCAGAGAAGACCCATTGATAGTAATCTTGGTATTAGTAGATATGCTCTCTCGCATAAAGGTCTACACTGAAGTAACGAAAGGCAGGATAAAGGATCTTTCTTGAGAAGGAGTGTAATGTGGAACAAATAAATAAGAGCGAGACGATGACAGAGCATGATATTATTCCGCGCTTTCCTACTAGCACATCATTGTCTTGTATCGTTTTTGCCATGCGCGTTATGTCAATTAAATACCACACAGGAGAGTTAGCGTCACGGACAAATACTACGACATTGGACGAGATCAATGTAAATGGATGCGTAGGTAAATGACTGAGATCATGGTTATCGGAAAAGCGATTGGCCAAATGCTAAAATAAACACCCTATTATCCGATTTGCAATCTTCCTTTCACCGTGTGGACACCACATACAAAATCATTCAGACAGGAGGGCAATATGTATTTGGTAAAACCTTATTATCTGATTAGTTTGATACTGATGAGAACAGAATGAGATGGTGAAGGTGTTTCAAATCGTTTGAACTTGTGCCATATAAAAATATCAATAGTCTTACCATGGACGTGTCGTTCGAGTAAAGTTATCCATTTCGAAATTGATCATTTGTTTTGTCTTAGTTCTTCTACTGAAACGGTTATCTCTCGTTAAAAAATACCTTCCATTAAACGACAACCATTAAAGGCATTTTGTTTTCTCGAGCTTCTTGTTGAAATATCTAATCAATGCTGATGCAAACAAACCAGCACAATGCACAGCAAAAAAAACATCCCCTATGCTACCGTGAAAGATTAAGACAAACATCGACATGAGCTCAGTTGTTTGGTTATTACAGAGTGTGGTTGCAATTTGGCCTCAAGCTACCAATGGACCGTATTTCGCATGACGGTTTCCGACCTTAGGTCGATGTGATCGTTGGAAACCCCTCTATGTTTCTGGTACCACCGTAAGTAACAAGAAAAACAACAGCTTGTAATTAAATTTAAACTTCCTCGCGGTTATTTTTCATTTTTAATTGGTATAGAAGGGAACATTGTATTCCTTACAATCAAATAGACAAAAATGGTATGGATCCATTTAAAACATCGTACCTCGCGTGGCTCTTTCGTCCTATGACCACAGTCGGATCATTTCACGAGGACACGTGCCTTGCACATAAGCGATTATTTATCAACCAAATCAGATTTACGATTCTGCAAGGCAAAACATTTCTGGTCTGGATGATGTCCTCTCCCAGCAATAACAGTGAGAGGGATATTCCACTACATATGGCTATTTCCTATGTAAATAATGGGATATGCTACATAATATACTAGTAATACTAGTACGACGTTACAGTTATTTGAAATGCGCGTAAACGATTACCGATTTAGGAAAATTAGAACGATTATGTGTTTATCGTTCCTATTCTCGTTGCTCTTCTGTGCTAAGGACTCCAGAGAAGACCCATTGATAGTGATCAGCAGGAAGTCTTTCGGGATTATGCTCTTCTCAAAAAACGCTCAGGATTCATCCCGGAACGAACGATCCGAGGTCAAATTCGTGCTTAGGAGGTGGAACGTTGTTATTGTGGGTAATTACTTTTGCGGTACTTCACAAAATAATCAATTACTGACAAATTAGGTTCACAATTCACCGATTAGATGTAGGTTTGTTCATCCACAGGATTTGATTCTCTTCACATTCTATGATTAGTCTACGTGTAAAGTCCGCTTTAGTGCTGTTACCGAGAAACCCTGACGTATATAGACGGGCAAATAAGAAAACAAAAACCTAACGAGTAACGCTACCAGTTACCCTACCGACAGTAGGTTTTTATACGTGTGTTTGACGTTTGGGAGGGGGTTTAAAGGGACCTTGCCTTTAGGGACCAGGTTGTCGCATTGTTGCTTTTGTTGGTTTTGTAATTTTGACAGTTTGGTCCAAAAGCGTGCTTGTTTGTTAAGTTATAAACATAAAATGTAAACATCGTTTGAAGTTTATCTGACCAGTCGTCAAGTTCAATCTGCTTCTACCTCTTCTTTGAGCAAGACGTCAAAACGGGGTTTTTCCGCGACCTGGTCTCTCTACTAAGAACGAAACTCTGATTGGTCCATTTCTCGCGTGACGTCAGCGTCGGATAGCAACGCCCCTTTCGAAGCTTTATTTACCTCTCGGTCGATGGAAATCGTGGAAATGGATGGTGGAAAATGGTTACTATAGAGAAACTCTTTGCCTATTCAACTCCACAGTGTGCATCATAATACTCTAGTAATTAAAATGATTTAGGTGTTTCAGTTATTTCAAAACTGCTTTGAAAAACTATGTCGCTAATTCTAGCAATGAGAAAATGTTAAACTATTCTATATAACATTTCATTCACTGTATTCTAAAGTTTACAAATGTTCTAATATGGTCAAATAGAGAAAAGGGAATGTGCTGATATCGTGTCATGTCATTAATTCGAATTCGATAAAATGGAATAATACAAGCACAACTCGCGTGCGGTACCCTGAATAAACTATTCCAAAAAGTTATCCACCATTGCGTCATTGACCACCCAATCAAAACGAAATGATTATTGGCCAATGTTCTAACCCACTGCAGTATTTAGTTAGCAGCAACTTTTCGTTACGGCACATTTCCCGATTCATCGTCCTAGTTGATGTTGATTCTAGTGGATTCATATTCCTAGCTGAACGAACTCATAAATCATGCAAAACCACAAGCGGTCATAGCGCATATTCGCGAGCCAATTTCAATTCTCCATCCGTCAGTCAAACGCCGCGACTACCTTCTTCACGATTGCTTCCGGATTCTGCCTATACAAATAGATGTAATTAGCAGTGAATTATTGTTTTCCTTAGCTCCTAATTAAATATTCCCAAGATACCCTCCGATCACGCAAGGCTTCCTCGGTCGAGATGAACGATATCGCGTCTGTTTCAGATATTTGTTCGAATTGTGTTTGAGTGAGAACGATATTCGATGTGAGTTGAGATATATGAGAGTAACATTTTTATAAAAACGAGCAGTTACTTCCTGGAAGACATAGATGTTCGCTTCAATTACCAACAATCTTCTCGCGTAAATAATGTTGCTCATAGAAGTGGAAGCTGTGAGAGGCAGAAAAACTGGCAAAACAGAACACATTTCCGTCTTTTGTTGTTCAGTGGGCTGAACCATTTCTCCAATTCCAATACATTTGAAAACGAGCCTCAAACTTTCCTGCTCTGTTCATGCATTTTTAACGTTACAACCAATAGTTCAATTGACTGCAGATGGAAAACGCGTCCGTTTGGGTTGTTTGAAGCAACATTAAACATTAATCTAACGTTGAAATTTCATCATACTAAGCTCGATTGTTTCAGTTTTCCAATCGCCAAACAACAGTTACGACGAAAGGGGAAATGTCTCTTACAACAGAAAAGTTCTCGAGGGAGAGTTTGTTTGGGAAAAGTTAGTCTTACGCTGAGAGTTTTCTGTTAGAATGAACAAAATGAAAATACCAGAGACCAAAGGGTTAAACTTGCCACGAGACTGTGGAACGTGACCTGTCCATCTGGGAAGAAATAACTTGGCTAACAAAGTTTTGAACGTATATTCAAGATATTGTGTGTTGGAATGTGTGAATATGCATCCAGTAGTTTTAGATTGTTGTTACGAGTGTTCTTCAGCCATTCAGATTTGTACGTGTATGTACTCTTGCTATAGTGATATAAAAAAAAACATGAGTACCATTTCTCTTTTATCATCTTTCACCTATAACATTCCGTAACAAAAAGACACCAAATACATTCTCTCGATAAATAAGAAAGATAATCATACAGACAATCAGATATATTTGAACTCAACTATGAAAGATGGGATAAAACATTAAGGAATTATTTTATGTCATGAAGAAAGATGTAACGCTCGACCTCTACAAAACATGCACGTTCTATATAAAAATGGTATGTGAGATAAAATGCTTACCTCATAACAAAAACATCACTCATATCTATGGATTCATGTGCTATTTTTCCCTTTCGTAACTTCGTGACCATCATTACGTATTCATAGCGCTTAATGAAGCCAATAAACATCCTCCATTGTTGAGTTTTAAATTGCTTTCGTACTATACGTGCTGTTGCTTCATTCATGTTCAAAACCATACTTCACCATTTCCAACAAATTTAAAGTGCCTAGACTTATTAGATCAAACCCATGAATGCTGTGTTCTGTAGACTTTAAGGAAGCCAACCAACTACAATCTAACCATCGACACTAAAACACTCGAACAACCGACCTCCGAAACTATTCATAACCATCGCTTAGGCTTTGAACAATGTGTACAGTCTCAAACAGTAGGAGAACCCACAGATTACTAATTCTTGGTAATTGCGTCCGTTTTGCGAGCAAATAGTTTGCTTTGGACCAGGCCAAGCACCCAAAACGTCGTTGTATTTATCAACCGCAAATGGTGCGAACGTAATTTCTTAATCCTTCTGTACGATACTTTCTAAGTTTTTGCCGTTTGAAGTAATCAGGAGCTTTGGCTTTGGAATACTCACACGCATTGGAATGGTTTCCAGTACAATGATGAATGGAGCATTTGGAGTCGCCTTGATGGATATGTTCTGTCACATGTTGCCGTTTGGTCCATTACTTTGTTCTCACGAGTCTCCGGGAGTGTTGTATTGCTGCTCGTTTCCTCCAACAGAATGGACTGACCATTGATGTCCAGTTCTTTTTCAACAGTGTCGTAATTGAAGCTGTACCAGGTTAGAAACACAATTGAAAAAACGAATTCAGAACTGAAATCCGGAAGATATCAACAAAGTGGCTCATTTTGTGGTTCAATGAAAGTATCTGTTCAGGAAGGGGAGTATCATCTGTTACTCTCCGATGATGATGTTTACTTTTAACCTTAAACGAAGATATTCTCTAGGGTCGCAAACCATTTCGGGGATAATTGGTTGACACAACACGCGGTAACAAAAATACAAACTAATCTACTTACATGTCAATAAAATCCCAGTCCATCGTGTCGAATGTCCTTAGCGAGATTCCCGTGTCCACAATACTTGCAGCAGTGTGCAGGGTCTGTGAGGAGATTGTACCCCGAGGAAGGAACGTGCTTTCAACGCAATCAGCTTCTTACGCAACACACGCACTCGCAGCAAGCAGGAAGTCTTTCGGGATTATGCTCTTCTCAAAAAACGCTCAGGTTTCATCCCGGAACGAACGGTCCGAGGTCAAATTCGTGCTTAGGAGGTGGAACGTTGTTATTGTGGGTAATTCCTTTCGCGGTACTTCACAAAAGAATCAATTACTGACAAATTAGGTTCACAATTCACCGATTAGATGTAGGTTTGTTCATCCACAGGATTTGATTATCTTCAATTTCTACGATTACTCTATTCTGAGAGGGCTATGTTGATGGTATCATTATATTTTTGCAAATTTTTCCTAATATATTCTTTATTGGTACTCGGAATGGCCTTTCTGCTGTTGATGTTTCACTTTCGCGACACGACACAGAGTGCTTTGATGTTACGTAGGGTTTGTTCTCGTTTCCAAGGACACACTGAGCTCTGATGGTCACAACTCAATTTTCACCTATTCCATTCGACAGTTCGTTTGAAAGTGAGACGGCTGCATCTCGGAGCCTTCCAACGTCTCCTACTCTGAAAGGTCCAGTCCCAGAGAAGTCCTTCCACACACCCCTTGCATTGCATAGAACAGGGCATGGAAGCAGAGAGGTAAACAATTGGTTGTGTGTGTGTGTGTTGAGCTCCCGAGGATGCATTTACAGGAAAGGATGATGGAAAGAATTGGGAACGAGTAGGATATAGATTGGCCTTCCTGTTGGCTAATCTAGTATCCAGCATAGTTTGTCAAGACATCCTCGAATCCGACGGAACCGCCATGGAAGGTATGGAAGGGTAAGGGTGCTTGAGCATCTTGGGTTCTCACTATTTCTCACTTCTGCTCACTTCGTCCTGCGCAGATACTCACTGACTCGTGTGTCTCAGTCGTCGGCCATAGTAATATTCGGATCATTTCCCGATGGCACGTGCCTTGCACATAAGCGATTTTTTATCTACCAAATCAGATTTACGATTCTGCAAAGCAAAACATTTTTGCTCTGGATGATGTCCTCTCCCAGGCATAACAGTGAGAGGGATATTCCACGAAATATGGCTATTTCCTATGTATATAAAATGGGATATGCTACATAATATACTAGTAATACTAGTACAACGTTAAAGTTATTTGAAATGCGCCGAAACGATTACCGATTTAGGAAAATTAGAACGATTATGTATTTATCGTTCCTCTTCTCGTTGCTTTCCAGTGTTAAGGACTCCAGAGAAGACCCATTGATAGTAATCTTGGTATTAGTAGATATGCTCTCTCGCATAAAGGTCTACACTGAAGTAACGAAAGGCAGGATAAAGGATCTTTCTTGAGAAGGAGAGTAATGTGGAACAAATAAATAAGAGCGAGAAGATGACAGAGCGCTTTCCTACTAGCACATCATTGCCTTGTATCGTTTTTGCCATGCGCGTTATGTCAATTAAATACCACACAGGAGAGTTAGCGTCACGGACAAATACTACGACATTGGACGAGACCAATGTAAATGGATGCGTAGGTAAATGACTGAGATCATGGTTGTCGGAAAAGCGATTGGCCAAATGCTAAAATAAACACCCTATTATCCGATTTGCAATCTTCCTTTCACCGTGTGGACACCACATACAAAATCATTCAGACAGGAGGGCAATATGTATTTGGTAAAACCTTATTATCTGATTAGTTTGATACTGATGAGAACAGAATGAGATGGTGAAGGTGTTTCAAATCGTTTGAACTTGTGCCATATAAAAATATCAATAGTCTTACCATGGACGTGTCGTTCGAGTAAAGTTATCCATTTCGAAATTGATCATTTGTTTTGTCTTAGTTCTTCTTCTAATTCATGAAACGGTTATCGCTCGTTAAAAAATACTTTCCATTAAACGACAACCATTAAAGGGCATTTTGTTTTCTCGAGCTTCTTGTTGAAATATCCAATCAACGCTGATGCAAACAAACCAGCACAATGCACAGCAAAAAAACATCCCCTATGCTACCGTGAAAGATTAAGACAAACATCGACATGAGCTCAGTTGTTTGGTTGTTACAGAATGTGGTTGCAATTTGGCCTCAAGCTACCAATGGACCGTATTTCGCATGACGGTTTCCGACCTTAGGTCGATGTGATCGTTGGAAACCCCTCTATGTTTCTGGTATCACCCTAAGTAACAAGAAAAACAACAGCTTGTAATTAAATTTAAACTTCCTCGCGGTTATTTTTCATTTTTAATTGGTATAGAAGGGAACATTGTATTCCTTACAATCAAATAGACAAAAATGGTATGGATCCATTTAAAACATCGTACGTGCTTTTGGCAAAATACGTTAAACGTCAATCATCGGCATCGCTGTCGTAGAATAACATACAGGAAGACTTTATTACAGGTAACCAACAGGTTGTTTACAATTAATTTGGTAAAATGTTTGTTTTTCGCATGCATCAAACAGGTTTTTGCAAGGGTTTATACTCATTCCACTTCCAGAAGAACATGAAACCATAGAGGTGCACTGATGAGAAGAAATGATTATGAAGAATGTTGCATTGAGATCAACAGCACGAACAAATTGGCATCTCGTCAACCACATCGCGTAATGGGAATAGGTATCTCATCATCGGAAATGTTGGAGCTGGCCTGATGATTCGATTATCCTAATGAGTCATGACAATAATCGATAATCACTCACCTGTACCACGTAAAATGCCCTATGGCAATGGTCTTGTAATCCTTGCTCCATGTTTACAGTTCGTTGCTCGGCTAGAGGAATTATATATATTTAATTATTTATTTCGTTTCACATTCACATACGCCAGCGAATAAAACGGCATAGATTGTGTGTGTTCGGAAGATAATCGTCTACTGAATATTGCCTTTAAATTCACAACATCCGTCACCAAAGCAAGTGAAGGTTGTGAAATAAGCACTAGTACTGAATTTAAGTAAAAATCCAACGAATATTCCCCAACAAAACCACGCAGCTAAGAAGGTTTTCTAGTGGATAGTTTTAGATTCTGTATATGATGTTATGATGAGAAACATGTGGAGAAGGTTTGTTTTAATGCTTGGTTAGTAGAGTGAGGACAATGTAAATGAGAGTATAAGAATTTCAATGCGAATAAAACTGTAAACTTATTGGAGCAAGCCAAGCACTATTGTACAAAGGTTTATTGCTTCGTAGTTATGCTGCTTTTATTATTTGTAATTTAACTTAAATTCGACATGCCGAAAGGCCCCCTCGAAGCGGACAAAACAATACATATAGCATGAAAAGGTAACTGGCCTTACTGTCCGTCCAATCAAGGAAATTACCACCTGTTCGATATATCAAATTCAATTTATTTTCTACATAATCTTGAAGAAAGAAACTACTAAAAGCAATATTGTACGTTTGCTTCATGTTCATGTTGGTGATTCCGAGCAACAATTAGAATAGAATGCGCTCCTAAAGAGACGAGAAAGTACGTAAAGATTACCAATTCATGCTGATCCATTGCGCATCCTGATATTAAATGAACGATATGTAACATTTGGTCAGCTTAATAAAAGGGTTACATTTAAGGATCACAATATTTCCAGTAGTCCGCACTCTCGCACGTAAACCCGTACAATTTAGACAAGCAAAGCATGTAATGCATTTGTGTTAGGCACAGTTGATAAGTAGGATACTTTTGGTCATGATCGTTCAGGTAGCATCTCATTTCCGAAGCAAGTTCCAATATTTTTTTGGTTTCTTGCATAACTATTGCTGATAACATACGTGAAGGTTGGAAATATGTTTCTCGAGCACCGCCCAATTCTATCAATGTTGGATAACCGTGAAGGCATGCTTTACAACGGCATCGAAATCCACGGGTTTCCCATAATTCTTCTTGTCTTTCCTTTCGAGATTGCTTCGTGTGGTCATTTCTGAAATTAAAGAACGTGTAAATAACTGCTCAATAAGACATTTTTTCCACAAATTACCCATAGGATAAAAATAGTTGTTCTCCTTTGCGAACTGGATGTATAACGACAATTGCACTACGATGATCACGTAAAGGCAAATTGAAAACATTCGGTGCGCAGGAATGGTTCAGCATACTGATTAACGGAAAACAGGTTAATGCGTTACCTTGATTACCATAACTTGGCTGACTTGTTCGATATTTCCAGAAAACATGCTGAAATGCTTTATCTCGAATAGTTTGCTGGTAATGCAGAAGCAGATCGAACAAAAGCTTGCGCAGTTCAGGATTCGCTTCGCACATTAGCCCCAGCTCAGTTCGCTGGATCAATAGCAGATGTATCAAGGTGGCAACAAAAATTTCATACGTAAGAATGTCTCGTTTGTTAAGGTTCTGATTGGTTGAAAGAACATGCATTGTACTGTAAACATCCTTCGACGTTGCCGTGTTCCAGTCTATCGTGAATGCATTCACTTTCGACGCATCTAACCCGTCAAGATGTTCTTTGATCGTTTGCAAGTCATGATCAAACGATGCGATGGCCTTTGCGACTGTACGTAATGCTGTCCATGCCACCTCGGGAGTAATTCTCCGCAAGTCTCGAATTATTGGACATTCGTACCGATGGTACTCTCTGTATGCTTTACTCAAGCATTCCTCCGAACAATACATGTCCACCGTACATCCTTCACAAGGAATAAGAGTAAATAATCGTTCACCGCAACAGAAGGCGCATCGAATATAACGTAGATCATCAAACAGCACATTGACGAATGGTGTGTCTATCATGACGACATCTCCGACATTCAACTGGCGATTTGTCACCACATGGCGGTGAGTATGTTTGTGTAGGACGATATTGGCTGAGGTTTCAGGGACTGAAATAATTTCTAGAGTTCGGAACTATTTGCTGGTTCTCTTCGCCAAGATGTAATTGCAAATTTTACCTATTTCTAATTTTATTGAGCATTCAAATGTGTCTTCGAAATAAGAACCTGTAATGATATGATTATCAGTACATTAAAACGTCATCTTCACGCCCTTGTTTTCACCTCATAGATTCTTATATCCCCTCTAAGTACCAGCAGCAATGAGCAATGTCCCACAAATAAAAACGCATCGCCCACAGGCATAACGACACCGAGCCTGATCCGGCTCGCCCCAACAAAATGTCTCATTTGCTTAATGCATTGCCTTAGGCAACAAAAGAACGGTGTTTGAGCCTTGTGGAGTGTAATTTAACTGGGATGGGCTAAGCATCAGTTGTCAAATAAAAGATTAGGTGATGACTGCAACACTGGCTTCAAACAGGTGTTGATCGAAGCTAGTTTTCAACCGGATGGGGAGGTGTTTCTTGTTTTCAAACAAACAACATAGGACGAAATTGTGTCATAAATTATATTAGTGGTAATATTCAACGTTGGTTTCAATTCTACTGGAAGGATACCACGTGCGTTTCTCCAATAACCGTTAATCCATCACGAACTGATGATCTTTACTGATGGTCTAACCCAATTTCATGGCCTGCAACTGAACAATCAACCCATGGCAACAAATACAAAAAAAACTAGAAAAAGGAACCGGCTGGCACAAAATGAGCAATAGCTTTGAGCTCTTCACCATTCACCATGGTAACGCAATAATGAGATCAATGTGCAATGCGACCATTTGAGAAACCTCTCCCGAAAAGGTGAGCCCATGGTGTCTCTGAAGGAGGCTTTTTGCGGTCGAAAGAGCTTCCATGGGAAGCAATCTGTGGTGAACCACTTCAGGCAAGAGTTGATTCAGCTGTTGTTCACTTCGAACATACGCTCAAACTCGCCATCGAAACTGAAAGAACCGAAAAAAGGGACAGGATCTTTCCTTTGGCGTAAATGATTGCTTGCTGAGCAATCGGAAGAAGTCATTATTCGAATTAATTGATGTGTAAATAGACGAAACATAATCTGGGATGTGAGTATGTTTGTGTAGGACGATATTGGATGAGGTTTCGGGGACTGAAAGAATTTCTAGAGTTCGGAACTATTTGCTGGTTCTCTTCGCCAAGATGTAATTGCAAATTTTACCTATTTCTAATTTTATTGAGCATTCAAATGTGTCTTCGAAATAAGAACCTGTAATGATATGATTATCAGTACATTAAAACGTCATCTTCACGCCCTTGTTTTCACCTCATAGATTCTTATATCCCCTCTAAGTACCAGCAGCAATGAGCAATGTCCCGTGACGAAACGGGACTGCTCGCCCCAACAAAATGTCTCATTTGCTTAATGCATTGCCTTAGGCAACAAAAGAACGGTGTTTGAGCCTTGTGGAGTGTAATTTAACTGGGATGGGCTAAGCATCAGTTGTCAAATAAAAGATTAGGTGATGACTGCAACACTGGCTTCAAACAGGTGTTGATCGAAGCTAGTTTTCAACCGGATGGGGAGGTGTTTCTTGTTTTCAAACAAACAACATAGGACGAAATTGTGTCATAAATTATATTAGTGGTAATATTCAACGTTGGTTTCAATTCTACTGGAAGGATACCACGTGCGTTTCTCCAATAACCGTTAATCCATCACGAACTGATGATCTTTACTGATGGTCTAACCCAATTTCATGGCCTGCAACTGAACAATCAACCCATGGCAACAAATACAAAAAAAAGAAAGGAGCGAAAAAAGCTACCAACTTCACGAGTCATAAAGTTGAATGCCTCATCTGCGTTCAAGCCGCCATGTTCTACATGATATTCTAGCTTTTCATGCCACAGTTTAGAAAGCACAGTGGCGACGCTAAGTTGACCTACACTAAGTAGTTGAGGCATATTGATAGTGTTTCGTTTGTTTTCCTGTATCACATGGAAAATAGTAACTGATTTTAGCACAATTTAAAATTCAATAAACACTTTCATTCCACTTACGAGCTGACCCTGATCAAACACACTTGAACAATAGAGTTCGTTTTCCAAGCAAATGGCACAGCACGCACGATGAATGGCGAACCGGCAGGAAAAAAGAACGAAAAACATGTTCGGACACGTTCAATGAGACGTTTGCTGAATTCCAGAACCCTGCAGCAGAACGTCAAACGTTTGTGGAAATTCGAATGTGCCGTTGAAACGTGTGTTAAATGTTCCTATTTTCGGCAGGGTATACAAAGCATTCAACTATTACTCTAAACGGCAGTGGAAAATGTTTTACACCTTAGATTTTAAAAAGATGATAACAATTTCTATATTCTGAAGTTCCCATTTTTGACAGAATTACAGCGATATTATCAGAAATATACAAACACTTCTACAATACCGTCACCTTCATTGGAAAACGGGAGCGTTTATTGACTAAGATCCTGTGAACCTGATTTACTATGGTCACGAAACCAAGTCACGGCAGCGGAAATAAAGAAAAATTGGAAATATATTGGCCCTCTAGTACCGAATATAAAAAAGAATCATTGTTTTTTAATGTTATTATAGCTTGGTGACGATGTTTTGTTACCGCTGTTAACATATTTGACAAATATCTTCATACGCTCTGACCATCGATTCATCAACGATCCTTTCTCGGAGCAAGCGATGCTTTCGTTATACAACTTGATTGCTTCTATGTAGCGCTTCACTTTTGGATGGAACATTTCGTTCCCTTTTCTGCGTACATCACGCGCTTTGGCGTTGTATTTCACATCGGCACATAGATTGAAATGCTGTTGGTACGGAAAGGAGCGAAAAAAGCTACCAACTTCACGAGTCATAAAGTTGAATGCCTCATCTGCGTTCAAGCCGCCATGTTCTACATGATATTCTAGCTTTTCATGCCACAGTTTAGAAAGCACAGTGGCGACGCTAAGTTGACCTACACTAAGTAGTTGAGGCATATTGATAGTGTTTCGTTTGTTTTCCTGTATCACATGGAAAATAGTAACTGATAAATATCCTTCGACGTCGCCATGTTCCAGTCCATCGTGAACGCATTTACTTTCGACGCATCTAACCCGTCAAGATGTTCTTTGATCGCTTCCAAGTCATCATCAAACGATGCGATGGCCTTTGTGACTGTTCGTAATGCTGTCCATGCCACATCGTTAGTAATTCTCCGCACGTCTCGAATTATTGGACATTCGTACCGATGGTACTCTTTGTATGCTATACTCAAGCATTCCTCCGAACAGTACATGTCCACCGTGCATCCTTCACAAGGAATAAGAGTAAATAATCGTTCACCGTAACAGAAAGCGCATCGAATATAACGTAGATCATCAAACAGCACATTGACGAATGGTGTGTCTATCATGACGACATCTCCGACATTCAACTGGCGATTTGTCACCACATGGCGCCCGAATTCATCGTTCTTACGCAATTCCAAGCAGTTCGCTAGCTGCGGTGCGTTCTCATGGGCATCAATGCTTAGTTTGATCTCTGCATAGTCCTTCCGTTCTTGAGATGTTGTTCCAGCAGACTTCATCATTTCCAGAGCTTTCTTGGCGTTCTCCTCTCGTTTCTTCAGCTTTTCTGCTAGTCGTAAATGAACGATATGTAACATTTGGTCAGCTTAATATAAGGGTTACATTTAAGGATTACAATATTTCCAGTAGTCTGCACTATCGAACGTAAACCCGTACAATTTTTCCAAGCAAATCATGTAATGCATTTGTGTTAGGCACAGTTGAGAAGTAGGATACTTCTGGTCATGATCGTTAAGGTAGCATCTCATTTCCGAAGCAAGTTTAAATATTTTTTTGGTTTCTTGCTCAACTGTTTCTGATAGAATACGTGAAGATTGTAAATATGTTTCTCGAGCATCGCCCAATTCTATCAACGTTGGATAATCGTGAAGACATGCTTTACAACGGCATCGAAATCCACGGGTTTCCCACAAATCTTCTTGTCTTTCCTCTAGAGATTGCATCATGTGGTTATTTCTGAAATTAAAGAACGTTTAAATAAATACTCAATAATATACATTTTTTCCACATCTTACCGATAGCATATAAATAGTTGTTCTCCTTTGCGAACTGGACGTATAACGACAATTGCACTACGGTTATCACGTAAAGTCAAATTGAAAACATTCATTGCGCAGGAATGGTTCAGCATACTGATCAGCGGAAAACAAGATAATTCGTCACCCTCAATAATAGAATTTCGCTGACTCGTTCGATAGTTTAAGAAAACACGCTCAACTGAATTATTTCGAATAGTTTGTAGGTTATGCAGAACTACATCGAACAGAAGCTTGCGCAGTTCAGGATTCACTTCGCACATAGGTCCCAGCTCAGTTCGCTCGATCATTAGCAGATGCATCAAGGTGCCAACAAAAATATCCAACGAAAGAATGCCTCGTCTGTCACGGTTCTGATTGGTTGAAAGAACATGCATCGTGTTATAAATATCCTTCGACGTCGCCATGTTCCAGTCCATCGTGAACGCATTTACTTTCGACGCATCTAACCCGTCAAGATGTTCACTAACATGTTTGCAATTAATTTGGTAAAATGTTTGTTTTCGCATGCATCAAATAGGTCTTTGCAAGGGTTTATACTCATTCTACCTTCAGAAGAGCATCAAACAATTGAGTTGCACTGATGAGAAGAAATGATTATGAAGAATGTTGCATTGAGGAATGGAAATAAGAGTATAAGAATTTCAATGCGAATAAAACTGTTAACTTATTGGAGCAAGCCAAGCACTATTGTACAAAGGGGTATTGCTTCGTAGTTATGCAGCTTTTATTATTTGTAATTTAACTTAAATTCGACATGCCGAAAGGCCCCCTCGAAGCGGACAAAACAATACATATAACATGAAAAGGTAACTGGCGTTACTGTCCGTCCAATCAAGGAAATTACCACCTGTAAAAGCGATATTGTAAGTTTACTTCATGTTCATGTTAGTGATTCCGAGCAATAACTAGAATAGAATGCGCTCCTAAAGAGACAGGAAAATAACGTAAAGATTACCAATTCATGCTGATCCATTGTGCATCCTGATATTTAATGAACGATATGTAACATTTGGTCAGCTTAATATAAGGGTTACATTTAAGGATTACAATATTTCCAGTAGTCTGCACTATCGAACGTAAACCCGTACAATTTTTCCAAGCAAATCATGTAATGCATTTGTGTTAGGCACAGTTGAGAAGTAGGATACTTCTGGTCATGATCGTTAAGGTAGCATCTCATTTCCGAAGCAAGTTTAAATATTTTTTTGGTTTCTTGCTCAACTGTTTCTGATAGAATACGTGAAGATTGTAAATATGTTTCTCGAGCATCGCCCAATTCTATCAACGTTGGATAATCGTGAAGACATGCTTTACAACGGCATCGAAATCCACGGGTTTCCCACAAATCTTCTTGTCTTTCCTCTAGAGATTGCATCATGTGGTTATTTCTGAAATTAAAGAACGTTTAAATAAATACTCAATAATATACATTTTTTCCACATCTTACCGATAGCATATAAATAGTTGTTCTCCTTTGCGAACTGGACGTATAACGACAATTGCACTACGGTTATCACGTAAAGTCACGATGAATGGCGAACCGGCAGGAAAAAAGAACGAAAAACATGTTCGGACACGTTCAATGAGACGTTTGCTGAATTCTGACTCCAGAACCCTGCAGCAGAACGTCAAACGTTTGTGGAAATTCGAATGTGCCGTTGAGATGTGGGGTAAATGTTCCTATTTTCGGCAGGGTACACAAAACATTCAACTATCACCCTAAACTGCAGTGAAAGTAGTTTTACACCTTTGGTTTTGAAAAGATAATAACAATTTTCATGTTCTTAAGTTCCAATTTTTGTAAAAATTAAAGCGATATTATCAAAAATATACAAACATTCCTACAATACCGCCACCTTCATTGGAAAACGGGAGCTTTTATTGACTAAGACCCTGTGAACCTGATTTACTATGGTCACGAAGCCTAGTCACGGCAGCGGAAATAAAGAAAAATAAGAAATATGTCCCACGAGGTCCTCTAGCACCGAATATAAAAAAGAATCGTTGTTTTTAAATGTTATTATAGCTTGGTTTCCCCAAATATCTTTTTACGCTCTGACCATCGATTCATCACCGTATATCGCCCAGGACTCCAACGGGTTATTTACCTGCTTCAGACACAGGATGAGCTCGATATGGTGGGTGTTGTTGCGTTACTGCTTCCGGGCGTTACGGTTGGCGTCACGTGCGCGATGAGGTGGTACAATGGAATAAACTTGACACGTATCTCACGATTGCCGCTCTTTAATGTTAAGCATTGGGGTGTGACGACTCGCCCCAACAAAATGTCTCATTTGAGGTGCGAAAAAAGCTACCAATTTCACGGGTCATAAAGTTGAATGCCTCATCCGCGTTCAAGCCGCCATGTTCTACACGATTCTGAATGTTATCTACCCACAATTTAGTGAACACAATGCAGACGCTAAGTTGATCTTTACTGTGTAGTTGAGACATGTTGATAATGTTTCGTTTGTTTTCCTGTATCACATGGAAAATAGTAACTTATTTTAGCACAATTTAAAATTCAATAAACACTTTCATTCCACTTACGAGCTGACCCTGATCAAACACACTACAATAGAGTTCGTTTTCCAAGCAAATGGCACAGCACGCACGATGAATGGCGAACCGGCAGGAAAAAAGAACGAAAAACATGTTCGGACACGTTCAATGAGACGTTTGCTGAATTCTGACTCCAGAACCCTGCAGCAGAACGTCAAACGTTTGTGGAAATTCGAATGTGCCGTTGAGATGTGGGGTAAATGTTCCTATTTTCGGCAGGGTACACAAAACATTCAACTATCACCCTAAACTGCAGTGAAAGTAGTTTTACACCTTTGAATTCTCCGCAAGTCTCGAATTATTGGACATTCGTACCGATGGTACTCTCTGTATGCTTTACTCAAGCATTCCTCCGAACAATACATGTCCACCGTACATCCTTCACAAGGAATAAGAGTAAATAATCGTTCACCGCAACAGAAGGCGCATCGAATATAACGTAGATCATCAAACAGCACATTGACGAATGGTGTGTCTATCATGACGACATCTCCGACATTCAACTGGCGATTTGTCACCACATGGCGCCCGAATTCATCATTCTTACGCAATTCCAAGCAATTCGCTATCTGTGGTGCGTTCTCATAGGAATCAAAGCTTAGTTTGATCTCATCTGCATAGTCCTTCCGTGCTTGGGATGTTGTTCCAGCAGACTTCATCATTTCCAGAGCTTTCTTGGCGTTCTCCTCTCGTTTCTTCAGCTTTTCTGCTAGTCGTTCTGGATAGTTGGAATCACGAGCCAATCGTATATTCTCCAAGCAGTCCTCGTACCTGCGCATTTCGTAGCAGATCATCGAACGATTGGCGTAGGCTATAGCCCTTTCTTCAGATCCTTGTTCGGAGCAAGCGATGCTTTCGTTATACAACTTGATTGCTTCTATGTAGCGCTTCACTTTTGGATGGAACATTTCGTTCCCTTTTCTGCGTACATCACGCGCTTTGGCGTTGTATTTCACATCGGCACATAGATTGAAATGCTGTTGGTACGGAAAGGCATGGTGTCTCTGAAGGAGGCTTTTTGCGGTCGAAAGAGCTTCCATGGGAAGCAATCTGTGGCGAACCACTTCAGGCAAGAGTTGATTCAGCTGTTGTTCACTTCGAACATACTCTCAAGCTCGCCATCGAAACTGAAAGGACCGAAAAAGGGACAGGATCTTTCATTTGCCGTAAATGATTGCTTGCTGAGCAATCGGAAGAAGTCATTATTCGAATTAATTGATGTGTAAATAGACGAAACATAATCTGGGATGTGAGTATGTTTGTGTAGGACGATATTGGCTGAGGTTTCGGGGACTGAAATAATTTCTAGAGTTCGGAACTATTTCTTGATACTCTTTGCCAAGGTGTAATTGCAATTTTTACCTATTTCTAATTTTATTGAGCATTTAAATGTGATCAGTACATTAAAACGTCATCTACACGCCCTTGTTTTCACCTCACACATTCTTATATCCCTTCTAAGTACCAGCAGCAATGAGCAATGTCCCACAAATAAAAACGCATCGCCCACAGGCATAACGACACCGAGCCTGATCCGGAACCAGTAAGCTCTTTACGCTAAATCGAAGTGACAAAAACAATCCTACGCCCAGCTGAAGGGCCTTTGCAACCGTATCTGCACGTGGCCGACAACATCATAACCTGCGGTAAAGAGCAGAGTGTTAATCCTAAAGCAGTTGATGGGGAAAGTCGAGTGGATTCGGTGCGATGGAAATGGAGATTCCGTTCCTTGATAAGCCTTCAGAGCGTCGAGAAACGAACGATGATAGTATGTGTATTATATTAGTATTTTTCTAATGCAATATCTTGTAATATAGAGATGAAAATGTAAACTTTACGAGAGCAAGAACAAGAGAAAGGTGACGGATGTGTCGCGTTCACGATGCTACCAATTGTGACGATAATACCAACGTAACAGATCCGCCGTTGATTATGTTGATGATGCATTACAAAAATGGCCAACCTCATTGCCTTTAGAATACCAAACCCTCCATTGTACCATTCTACTGAAGTTAATTTCATCTCTTTTGGACTCGGAAACAGGATGAAATCGGTTGAAGCGAGCGATGTAATTAATTATCTCCCTAGAAGGGGAAATATTTCAACCATTCCACAAAGTAACCGATACTATTCGCAGCAAAGGTTAAGGTGGCCTCCTGTGACCACAGCAACCTTTGCATTTGCATCATCATTGGTTGACTACGATGGTAACTAAGGGTGACGGTTGACAGAATAGACGAGATAATATGGCACGCCCGACTGCAGTTAAGCTGGTTCGACATGGTACGATGGTTTGTTCCCGTGACCAATGTTCCGAGCAGCCTGGTTCATGCTTATTTTTGAGCGAATATTGAAATTCTCACTCAACCATCATGTTGAAGTTCGAATCCGCATGCAGTTTTCTGTTATGTTAATGATGTTTATTTACGTACCATACACGGAAGAATCCGAACATGAAAAAGGACTTAGAAAATAAAATATAATTCTCCTGATTGATTGACAGCCAACTGAAACGGGGCATATGTGAAAGTGTAGCTAACTTCTATCAAAAACCGAAATAGACAATTTTGGAATGTTTTGAATATGATAGCTGAAAGAACTCGTTTTATTTACACTAACGCTTGAAATGTAACTAAACGTATATGATTTTAAAAAATCAAACTTTTTTTTCAGAAATAAAGGCGCACTTTGGTTTTGCCATGCATAGTTCAACGTCTTCACAAATACGTTCAATACTATTTTTCATATACATTTCCAAAGGATAACGATAAACACATTTTTAAAAGCACATTGTTTGGAATGTTTACTTTGGAACCTTTTTAATATGCGGGAGAAATGTTACGAGCCATTACTGTTGCCCACGATGGGGAATATGGAAAAACTTCCCTGAGGGATTTAGGGATCTGGAGGCATCCTAAAGCAAGAAAAAAAACCTTGCGTAATGGCTGCCGGGGTTTATGTCTGCTATTGCAGTATGTTTGTCAAGGAATTAGACGTTTACATAAGCCGTTCGACGTTAAGAAATTCAAGTAAAAAGGTCATTATAACATAAGAAGGAACACTAAATATGGCGATTTTCTTTTTGATTCTACTATTTAAGGCAACTCACTCGACGCCTTACTATACGTCCTCCCAACATAACATTTATGAGGAAAGTAAAGTTTACGTGATATGGCGAAGAAGTTATTGAACATACAAACTTACAAATTCCAACAAACACACATCCATTTATTCTGCAAACCTATTCGGCACCTGTTGCACTAATTAATTATCTCCCTAGAAGGGGAAATATTTCAACCATTCCACAAAGTAACCGATACTATTCGCAGCAAAGGTTAAGGTGACCTCCTGTGACCACAGCAACCTTTGCATTTGCATCATCATTGGTTGACTACGATGGTAGCTAGTGGGGACGGTTGACAGAATAGACGAGATAATATGGCACGCCCGACTGCAGTTAAGCTGTTTCGACATGGTACGATGGTTTGTTCCCGTGACCCGTGTTCCGAGCAGCCTGGTTCATGCTTGAACGAAACTCTGATTGGTCCATTTCTCGCGTGACGTCAGCGTCGGATAGCAACGCCCCTTTCGAAGCTTTATTTACCTCCCGGTCGATGGAAAGCGTGGAAATGGATGGTGGAAAATGGTTCCTACAGAGAAACCTATTCAACTCCACAGTGTGCATCATAATACTCTATGGTGTGATGGTTTTTGATTAGAAAGCCGTCGGGGAAATTAGCGTGTGTTTAACAATACGTCTTAAAATGATAGGAAATTGAACAATTTCCAAATTGTACGATTGCAGTTATTTCAAAACTGCTTTCAAAAACTATGTCGCTAATTCTATCAATAAGAAAATGAGGAGCTATTCTGCCTAACATTTCAATCATTCACTATGTTCTAAAGTTTACAAATGTTCTAATATGATCCTCTTTTGCAGCTGTTGTCGATAGATGAACCGTGATCCGTGGATTCCGACTCTTCACTGTGCTGTCCACAATCTTGGTCTTCCATACCGTCTAGGCTCGGCGATGAAGTTCTAGAATTGTAGAGGAAACATACTTCATCAGTAATCAACACCAATCCACTATGGAAACACAAATACCGACGGAAACAATGCCTTAAATAGTAGGATCAAAAAGAAAATCGCCATATTTAGTGTTCCTTGTTATGTTATAATGACCTTTTTACTTGAATTTCTTAACGTCGAACGGCTTATGTAAACGTCTAATTCCTTGACAAACATACTGCAACAGCAGACATAAACCCCGGCAGCCATTACGCAAGGTTTTTTTTTCTTGCTTTAGGATGCCTCCAGATCCCTAAATCCCTCAGGGAAGTTTTTCCATATTCCCCATCGTGGGCAACAGTAATGGCTCGTAACATTTCTCCCGCATATTAAAAAGGTTCCAAAGTAAACATTCCAAACAATGTGCTTTTAAAAATGTGTTTATCGTTATCCTTTCGAAATGTATGTAAAAAACAGTGTCAAACGTGTTTGTAAAGAAGTTTATGTATTATGTTCGGTAAAAGCAAAGAGAAAAAGGGAGATCAAACAAATAGTTGGGGAGTGATGTCCCAAGGCCTTCCGACTCTCGTCCACACTGTCAACGCACAAGAAGCTTCACGACCAGCATGGACCCGGCCTACGGTGTGAAACCTGCGGCCGAATGTTCACTCAGCCCAGTGCACTCTCCAGCCATCGCCTTCTGCACCGCGCAGTCCGACCTCATTGTTGTAGTCTCTGTGGCAAGCAGTTCGTCCGACTGCACGCCCTCAAGACACACG
Source organism: Anopheles cracens (assembly GCA_002091845.1). Classification (NCBI taxonomy): domain Eukaryota; kingdom Metazoa; phylum Arthropoda; class Insecta; order Diptera; family Culicidae; genus Anopheles; species Anopheles cracens. The sequence goes on from KZ072369.1 coordinate 222,332, forward strand.
ATGGACCAATCAGAGTTTCGTTCTTGGCCGGGTAGCAAGGAAACAGGACGACTATGAAAAGGACTCGACCTGGTGGAAACGGGATGATGGCGATTGTACCATCCCCGATGGGAATATGTCGAACATTTGCTCGGTACTTTTGATTGCACGAGCCTGTCGCTTTTGTGGCGAGAAATTTCCTTCTGATGAGGCGGTTAGTCTGTAGTTTTTCGTTATCGGTTGTGGTTGGATTTCGAGGGATTGAGGGAAATCATGTTTCCGTCGGTATTTGTGTTTCCATAGTGGATTGGTGTTGATTACTGATGAAGTATGTTTCCTCTACAATTCTAGAACTTCATCGCCGAGCCTAGACGGTATGGAAGACCAAGATTGTGGACAGCACAGTGAAGAGTCGGAATCCACGGATCACGGTTCATCTATCGACAACAGCTGCAAGTTATGTGGTAAACTGGTAGTCGACAACACGAAGAGTGTTCCAAAGTCGTCGCCTAAAGACAAGAGCTTCAGGCATCGGTGTGATAAGAACAACCATCTCCCATGTCCTCAATGCAACAAAGCGTTCACGAGGAAGCCTTCGCTCGATCGTCATCTTCTACTTCACACGGACGATAAGCCGTACCGGTGTACCATTTGTCCCAAGGCCTTCCGACTCTCGTCCACACTGTCAACGCACAAGAAGCTTCACGACCAGCATGGACCCGGCCTACGGTGTGAAACCTGCGGCCGAATGTTCACTCAGCCCAGTGCACTCTCCAGCCATCGACTTCTGCATCGCTCAGTTCGACCTCATTGTTGCAGTCTCTGTGGCAAGCAGTTCTTCCGACTGCACGCCCTCAAGACACACGTGCTAACTCACGCCAATGAGCGACCCTTCGAGTGTGATCAATGTGGTAAGGCGTTTACCGAAAAACACGTGCTGGTACGTCACCAGCGGACACACAGTGACGAACGACCGCACGGGTGCTCGGTTTGTGCGAAAAGCTTCAAGGAACGGTACGATCTCCTACGTCACTCGCTTATTCACAGCGGATTGCGACCGTACAAGTGTTCCGAGTGCTCGAAAACCTTCATCCAGTCCAACGCACTGGCAAAGCACCGGAAGTGTCATGACCGGGAACGTATCCTTGGTCGTCATCTCGATGCGGTGTCCTTCGGGCTGGTGAGAACAGAAACTACATGCTGTTGAGTGAACGGATGTCTGTTCAGTGTAGTGCAACAAGTGCTAAATAGGTTTGCAGAATAAATGGAAATGTGATTGTTCAAATATGTAAGTTTGTGTGTTCAACAACTTCTTTGCCATATCACGTAAACTTTACTTTCCTCATAAATGTTATGTTGGGAGGACGTATAGTAAGGCGTCGAGTGAGTTGCCTTAAATAGTAGGATCAAAAAGAAAATCGCCATATTTAGTGTTCCTTGTTATGTTATAATGACCTTTTTACTTGAATTTCTTAACGTCGAACGGCTTATGTAAACGTCTAATTCCTTGACAAACATACTGCAACAGCAGACATAAACCCCGGCAGCCATTACGCAAGGTTTTTTTTTCTTGCTTTAGGATGCCTCCAGATCCCTAAATCCCTCAGGGAAGTTTTTCCATATTCCCCATCGTGGGCAACAGTAATGGCTCGTAACATTTCTCCCGCATATTAAAAAGGTTCCAAAGTAAACATTCCAAACAATGTGCTTTTAAAAATGTGTTTATCGTTATCCTTTGGAAATGTATATGAAAAATAGTATTGAACGTATTTGTGAAGACGTTGAACTATGCATGGCAAAACCAAAGTGCGCCTTTATTTCTGAAAAAAAAGTTTGATTTTTTAAAATCATATACGTTTAGTTACATTTCAAGCGTTAGTGTAAATAAAACGAGTTCTTCCAGCTATCATATTCAAAACATTCCAAAATTGTCTATTTCGGTTTTTGATAGAAGTTAGCTACACTTTCACATATGCCCCGTTTCAGTTGGCTGTCAATCAATCAGGAGAATTATATTTTCTTTTGTAAATCCTTTTCCATGTTCGGATTCTTCCGTGCATGATACGTAAATAAGCACCATTTGCAAAACGTAACATAAAACTGCATGCCGATTGAAGTTAGAATCGATGGATGGTAGACATGATGGTTGGGTGAGAATTTCAATATTCGCTCAAAAATAAGCATGAACCAGGCTGCTCGGAACACGGGTCACGGGAACAAACCATCGTACCATGTCGAAACAGCTTAACTGCAGTCGGGCGTGCCATATTATCTCGTCTATTCTGTCAACCGTCCCCACTAGCTACCATCGTAGTCAACCAATGATGATGCAAATGCAAAGGTTGCTGTGGTCACAGGAGGTCACCTTAACCTTTGCTGCGAATAGTATCGGTTACTTTGTGGAATGGTTGAAATATTTCCCCTTCTAGGGAGATAATTAATTACATCGCTCGCTTCAACCGATTTCATCCTGTTTCCGAGTCCAAAAGAGATGAAATTAACTTCAGTAGAATGGTACAATGGAGGGTTTGGTATTCTAAAGGCAATGAGGTTGGCCATTTTTGTAATGCATCATCAACATAATCAACGGCGGATCTGTTACGTTGGTATTATCGTCACAATTGGTAGCATCGTGAACGCGACACATCCGTCACCTTTCTCTTGTTCTTGCTCTCGTAAAGTTTACATTTTCATCTCTTTATTACAAGATATTGCATTAGAAAAATACTAATATAATACACATACTATCATCGTTCGTTTCTCGACGCTCTGAAGGCTTATCAAGGAACGGAATCTCCATTTCCATCGCACCGAATCCACTCGACTTTCCCCATCAACTGCTTTAGGATTAACACTCTGCTCTTTACCGCAGGTTATGATGTTGTCGGCCACGTGCAGATACGGTTGCAAAGGCCCTTCAGCTGTGCGTAGGTTTGTTTTTGTCACTTCGATTTAGCGTAAAGAGCTTACTGGTTCCGGATAAGGCTCGGTGTCGTTATGCCTGTGGGCGATGCGTTTTTATTTGTGGGACATTGCTCATTGCTGCTGGTACTTAGAAGGGGTATAAGAACATATGAGGTGAAAACAAGGGCGTGAAGATGACGTTTTAATGTACTGATAATCATAACATTTCAGGTTCTTATTTAGGAGACACATTTAAATGCTCAATAAAATTAGAAATAGGAAAAATTTGCAATTACATCTTGGCGAAGAGAACCAGCAAATAGTTCCGAACTCTAGAAATTCTTTCAGTCCCCGAAACCTCATCCAATATCGTCCTACACAAACATACTCACATCCCAGATTATGTTTCGTCTATTTACACATCAATTAATTCGAATAATGACTTCTTCCGATTGCTCAGCAAGCAATCATTTACGCCAAAGGAAAGATCCTGTCCCTTTTTTCGGTTCTTTCAGTTTCGATGGCGAGTTTGAGAGTATGTTCGAAGTGAACAACAGCTGAATCAACTCTTGCCTGAAGTGGTTCACCACAGATTGCTTCCCATGGAAGCTCTTTCGACCGCAAAAAGCCTCCTTCAGAGACACCATGGGCTCACCTTTTCGGGAGAGGTTTCTCAAATGGTCGCGTTGCACATTGATCTCATTATTGCGTTACCATGGTGAATGGTGAAGAGCTCAAAGCTATTGCTAATTTTGTGCCAGCCGGTTCCTTTTTCTAGGTTTTTTTTTTTGTATTTGTTGCCATGGGTTGATTGTTCAGTTGCAGGCCATGAAATTGGGTTAGACCATCAGTAAAGATCATCAGTTCGTGATGGATTAACGGTTATTGGAGAAACGCACGTGGTATCCTTCCAGTAGAATTGAAACCAACGTTGAATATTACCACTAATATAATTTATGACACAATTTCGTCCTATGTTGTTTGTTTGAAAACAAGAAACACCTCCCCATCCGGTTGAAAACTAGCTTCGATCAACACCTGTTTGAAGCCAGTGTTGCAGTCATCACCTAATCTTTTATTTGACAACTGATGCTTAGCCCATCCCAGTTAAATTACACTCCACAAGGCTCAAACACCGTTCTTTTGTTGCCTAAGGCAATGCATTAAGCAAATGAGACATTTTGTTGGGGCGAGCAGTCCCGTTTCGTCACACCCCAATGCTTAACATTAAAGAGCGGCAATCGTGAGATACGTGTCAAGTTTATTCCATTGTACCACCTCATCGCGCACGTGACGCCAACCGTAACGCCCGGAAGCAGTAACGCAACAACACCCACCATATCGAGCTCATCCTGTGTCTGAAGCAGGTAAATAACCCGTTGGAGTCCTGGGCGATATACGGTGATGAATCGATGGTCAGAGCGTATGAAGATATTTGT
>KZ072369.1:226663-243121 GCA_002091845.1 Anopheles cracens
TTCCATCTGCAGTCAATTGAACTATTGGTTGTAACGTTAAAAATGCATGAACAGAGCAGGAAAGTTTGAGGCTCGTTTTCAAATGTATTGGAATTGGAGAAATGGTTCAGCCCACTGAACAACAAAAGACAATAGAAAATATGTTCTTTTTTGCCAGTTTTTCTGCCTCTCACAGCTTCCACTTCTATGAGCAACATTATTTACGCGAGAAGATTGTTGGTAATTGAAGCGAACATCTATGTCTTCCAGGAAGTAACTGCTCGTTTTAATAAAAATGTTACTCTCATATTCCTCAAATCCCTTTTCTCACTCTTCAAACATCGTACAACACTCAACCACAAGTTGAGCAAATATCTGAAACAGACGCGATATCGTTCATCTCGACCGAGGAAGCCTTGCGTGATCGGAGGGTATCTTGGGAATATTTAATTAGGAGCTAAGGAAAACAATAATTCACTGCTAATTACATCTATTTGTATAGGCAGAATCCGGAAGCAATCGTGAAGAAGGTAGTCGCGGCGTTTGACTGACGGATGGAGAATTGAAATTGGCTCGCGACTATGCGCTATGACCGCTTGTGGTTTTGCATGATTTATGAGTTCGTTCAGCTAGGAATATGAATCAACTAGAATCAACATCAACTAGGACGATGAATCGGGAAATGTGCCGTAACGAAAAGTTGCTAACTAAATACTGCAGTGGGTTAGAACATGGGCCAATAATCATTTAGTTTTAATTGGGTGTTCATTGGCGCAATGGTGGATAACTTTTGGTGGAACTAATGGTGGATAACACGCGAATTGTGCTTGTATTATTCCATTTTCATCGTATTCGAATTAATGGCATGACACGATATCAGCACATTGCTTTTTCTCTTTTTAAGAGGATCATATTAGAACATTTGTAAACTTTAGAACATAGTGAATGATTGAAATGTTAGGCAGAATAGCTCCTCATTTTCTCATTGCTAGAATTAGCGACATAGTTTTTCAAAGCAGTTTTGAAATAACTGCAATCGTACAATTTTGAATTTGTTGAATCTCTCATCGTTTTAAGACGTCTTGTTAAACACGCGCTAATTTCCCCGACGGCATTAAGTTATTTCTTCCCAGATGGACAGGTCACGTTCCACAGTCTCGTGGCAAGTTTAACCCTTTGGTCTCTGGTATTTTCATTTGTTCATTCTAACAGAAACTCTCAGCGTAAGACTAACTTTTCCCAAATAAACTCTCCGTCGAGAACTTTTCTGTTGTAAGGGACATTTCCCCTTTCGTCGTAACTGTGGTTTGGCGATTGGAAAACTGAAACATTCGAGCTTAGTATGATGAAATTTCAACGTTAGATTAATGTTTAATGTTGCTTCAAACAACCCAAACGGACGCGTTTTCCATCTGCAGTCAATTGAACTATTGGTTGTAACGTTAAAAATGCATGAACAGAGCAGGAAAGTTTGAGGCTCGTTTTCAAATGTATTGGAATTGGTGAAATGGTTCAGCCCACTGAACAACAAAAGACAATAGAAAATATGTTCTTTTTTGCCAGTTTTTCTGCCTCTCACAGCTTCCACTTCTATGAGCAACATTATTTACGCGAGAAGATTGTTGGTAATTGAAGCGAACATCTATGTCTTCCAGGAAGTAACTGCTCGTTTTTATAAAAATGTTACTCTCATATATCTCAACTCACATCGAATATCGTTCTCACTCAAACACAATTCGAACAAATATCTGAAACAGACGCGATATCGTTCATCTCGACCGAGGAAGCCTTGCGTGATCGGAGGGTATCTTGGGAATATTTAATTAGGAGCTAAGGAAAACAATAATTCACTGCTAATTACATCTATTTGTATAGGCAGAATCCGGAAGCAATCGTGAAGAAGGTAGTCGCGGCGTTTGACTGACGGATGGAGAATTGAAATTGGCTCGCGAATATGCGCTATGACCGCTTGTGGTTTTGCATGATTTATGAGTTCGTTCAGCTAGGAATATGAATCCACTAGAATCAACATCAACTAGGACGATGAATCGGGAAATGTGCCGTAACGAAAAGTTGCTAACTAAATACTGCAGTGGGTTAGAACATGGGCCAATAATCATTTAGTTTTAATTGGGTGTTCATTGGCGCAATGGTGGATAAGGTTCTCCTACTGTTTGAGACTGTACACATTGTTCAAAGCCTAAGCGATGGTTATGAATAGTTTCGGAGGTCGGTTGTTCGAGTGTTTTAGTGTCGATGGTTAGATTGTAGTTGGTTGGCTTCCTTAAAGTCTACAGAACACAGCATTCATGGGTTTGATCTAATAAGTCTAGGCACTTTAAATTTGTTGGAAATGGTGAAGTATGGTTTTGAACATGAATGAAGCAACAGCACGTATAGTACGAAAGCAATTTAAAACTCAACAATGGAGGATGTTTATTGGCTTCATTAAGCGCTATGAATACGTAATGATGGTCACGAAGTTACGAAAGGGAAAAATAGCACATGAATCCATAGATATGAGTGATGTTTTTGTTATGAGGTAAGCATTTTATCTCACATACCATTTTTATATAGAACGTGCATGTTTTGTAGAGGTCGAGCGTTACATCTTTCTTCATGACATAAAATAATTCCTTAATGTTTTATCCCATCTTTCATAGTTGAGTTCAAATATATCTGATTGTCTGTATGATTATCTTTCTTATTTATCGAGAGAATGTATTTGGTGTCTTTTTGTTACGGAATGTTATAGGTGAAAGATGATAAAAGAGAAATGGTACTCATGTTTTTTTGTATCACTATAGCAAGAGTACATACACGTACAAATCTGAATGGCTGAAGAACACTCGTAACAACAATCTAAAACTACTGGATGCATATTCACACATTCCAACACACAATATCTTGAATATACGTTCAAAACTTTGTTAGCCAAGTTATTTCTTCCCAGATGGACAGGTCACGTTCCACAGTCTCGTGGCAAGTTTAACCCTTTGGTCTCTGGTATTTTCATTTGTGGGGTTGATAAATACAACGACGTTTTGGGTGCTTGGCCTGGTCCAAAGCAAACTATTTGCTCACAAAACGAACGCACATACCAAGAATTAGTAATCTGTGGGTTCTCCTACTGTTTGAGACTGTACACATTGTTCAAAGCCTAAGTCCGACTGCACGCCCTCAAGACACACGTGCTAACTCACGCCAATGAGCGACCCTTCGAGTGTGATCAATGTGGTAAGGCGTTTACCGAAAAACACGTGCTGGTACGTCACCAGCGGACACACAGTGACGAACGACCGCACGGGTGCTCGGTTTGTGCGAAAAGCTTCAAGGAACGGTACGACCTTCCCCGATGGGAATATGTTGAACATTTGCTCGGTACTTTTGATTGCACGAGCCTGTCGCTTTTGTGGCGAGAAATTTGCATCTGATGAGGCGGTTAGTCTGTAGTTTTTCGTTATCGGTTGTGGTTGGATTTCGAGAGGTTGAGAGGAATCGTATTTCCGTCAGTATTTGTGTTTCCATAGTGGATTGGTGTTGATTACTGATGAAATATGTTTCCTCTACAATTCTAGAACTTCATCGCAGAGGCTAGAAGATATGGAAGATATGGAGGATTGTGGACCGCACTGTGAAGAGTCGGAAACCACGGATCACGGTTCACCTATCGACAACAGCTGCAAGTTATGTGGTAAACTGGTAGTCGACAACACGAAGAGTGTTCCAAAGTCGTCGCCTAAAGACAAAATTGACTGCAGATGGAATACGCGTCCGTTTGGGTTGAAGCAACATTAAACATTAATCTAACGTTGAAATTTCATCATACTAAGCTCGATTGTTTCAGTTTTCCAATCGCCAAACCACAGTTACGACGAAAGGGGAAATGTCTCTTAGAACGGAAAAGTTCTCGAGGGAGAGTTTGTTTGGGAAAAGTTAGTCTTACGCTGAGAGTTTCTGTTTCAATGAACAAACGGTAATGCCCCAGACCCAGGGGTTGAATTTGCCACGAGACTCAGGAACGTGACCTGTCCATCTGGGAAGAAAGAACTTGGCTAACAAAGTTTTAAACGTATATTCAAGATGTTGGATGTTGTGATGGAATGTGTGAATATGCAGCCAGTATAGAGATTGTTGTTACGAGTATTCTTCAGCCATTCAGATTTGTACGTGTATGTACTCTTGCTATAGTGATATAAAAAAAAACATGAGTACCATTTCTCTTTTATCATCTTTCGCCTATAACATTCTTTAACAACAAGACACCAAGAACATTCTCTCGATAAATATGAAAGATAATCCTACAGACATTCAGATATATTTGAACTCAGCTATGAGAGATGGCATGAAACATTAGGTGATTAATTTATGTCATGAAAAAAGATATAATGCTCGACCTCTACAAAAACAAGCACGTTTGCTCACCTCATAACAAAAACATCGCTCATATCTACGGATTCATGTGTTATTTTTCCCTTTCGTAACTTCGTGACCATCATTATGTATTCATAGCGCTTAATGAAGCCAATAAAGATCCACCATTGTTGAGTTTTAAATTGCTTTCGTACTGTACGTGCTGTTGCTTCATGTTCAAAACCATAACCAAACCATTCCCCGATTTACAACAAATTTAAAGTATGTAGGCTCATAAGAATGCTGTGCAAAGCCATGAATGCTGTGTTCTGTAGACTTTAAGGAATCCAACCAACTACAATCTAACCATCGACACTAAAACCCTGTCAACATCCGAACAACCGACCTCCGAAACTATTCATAACCATCGCTTAGGCTTTGAACAATGTGTACAGTCTCAAACAGTAGGAGAACCCACAGATTACTAATTCTTGGTATGTGCGTTCGTTTTGCGAGCAAATAGTTTGCTTTGGACCGAGCCAAACACCCAACACGTCGTTGTATTTATCAACCCCAAATGGTGCGAACGTAATTTCTTAATCCTTCTGTACGATACTTTCTAAGTTTTTGCCGTTTGGTGTAATCAGGAGCTTTGGCTTTGGAATACTCACGCGCATTGGAATGGTTTCCAGTACAATGATGAATGGAGCATTTCGAGTCGCCTTGATGGATCTTTTCTGTCACATGTTGCCGTTTGGTCCATTACTTTGTCCTCACGAATCTCTGGGAATGTTGTATTGCTGCCCGTTTCCTCCAACAGAATGGACTGACCATTGATGTCCAGTTCTTTTTCAACAGTGTCGTAATTGAAGCTGTATCAGGTTAGAAACATAAAAGAAAAAAACGAATTCAGAAATGAAATCCGGAAGATATCAACAAAGCGGCTCATTTTGTGGTTCAATAAAAATATCCGTTCAGGAAGGGGAGTATCATCTGTTACTCTCCGATGATGATGTTTACTATTAAATCTTAAATGAAGATATTCTCTAGGGTCGCACATCACTTCGGGGATAATTGGTTGACACAACACGCGGTAACAAAAATACAAACTAATCTACTTACATGTCAATAAAATCCCAGTCCATCGTGTCGAATGTCCTTAGCGAGATTCCCGTGTCCACAATACTTGCAGCAGTGTGCAGGGTCTGTGAGGAGATTGTACCCCGAGGAAGGAACGTGCTTTCAACGCAATCAGCTTCTTACGCAACACACGCACTCGCAGCAAGCAGGAAGTCTTTCGGGATTATGCTCTTCTCAAAAAAACGCTCAGTATTCATCCCGGAACGAACGGTCCGAGGTCAAATTCGTGCTTAGAAAGTGGAACGTTGTTATTGTGGGTAATTCCTTTCGCGGTACTTCACAAAAGAATCAATTACTGATAAATTAGGTTCACAATTCACCGATTAGATGTAGGTTTGTTCATCCACAGGATTTGATTCTCTTCACATTCTATGATTAGTCTATTCTGAGAGGGCTATGTTGATGGTATCATTATATTTTTGCAAATTTTTCCTAATATATTCTTTATTGGTACTCGGAATGGCCTTTCTGCTGTTGATGTTTCACTTTCGCGACACGACACAGAGTGCTTTGATGTTACGTATTCGCGGTTATTTTTCATTTTCAATTGGTTTAGAAGAGAACATTGTATTCCTTACATTCAAATAGACATACATGGTATGGATTCAAATAGTATCCATTTAAAACATCGTACGTGCTTTTGGCAAAATACACCTTTAGGGGTCACCTATTTCTTTTTTATTCAATCTTTGCTTTTCTGCGCACCACCATCTTCCTCCTTGGCCGTTGGTTCTCAAAAAGCCCTAACCTCTCTTAAGCTTCGTGTAGACGTGAGCTACTTGTAGGCGGACGAAAGTGACGTCTACCGATTTCTTTTGTTCTCCCCCCCTTTGATATGTCATTTTCGTCGCTGGCCCGTAACCCGCAAGTAGCGGGTTACGAGCCGGCGACGGAAATGGCCTGTCAAGTGGGGGGAGAACAAAGGAAAATTGGTAGACGTCACTTTCGTCCGCCTACAAGTAGCTCACGTCTACACCAAGGTCCCTTTAATAACCAGGTCGAATTTTAACCGCCATATTGGACGCCATTGCAATGTCACATGGAGCTCGGAAAAGTTAGGAAAACGTCAAATCTTCTTCTTCTTCTTCTTTCAAACAAACGGAGAGGGAGGAGAAACAAAATTCAAATTTGCCGCGATAAAAAAAAAAACATTATTTAAAATATTAGTTTAAATTGATTATATGGATGTGGCGGAATAGTGCGTGCACAAATATAAGAAGATGAAAAAAACCGGCCTACTAATATGCGCGGGCGAAAAATCCGGCAGCGATAAAAGTGTTGTAGAATCCTCCGCTCGCTCCTCTGCCTCGTTCGCCTCGGTCCCGGTGCGATGGGCCGCTGCTGGGGTAGTCTGGCGGCCGCGGAGATTGTGTGTAAAAATAAAAACGTGTCAAAGCGCAGCTCAAAACCGTTGCTGCTGCTGGCCCCGGCAGGCCGTGTATTTTCGTGTAGCCGGGGCTGAAGTCACCTGCTACGTTGCTAGGAAGGCCTGACGATGGATGATGTAGATGGTGGTCGCCGAAAGAGCCGAAAGAACCCGACCGAACCGTGCAGTGATGTTGGATGTGTGTTCAGAGCAACGGGCAGGACGTCAACGTACGTGCCATCCGTTCCCGCCATCGCGGAGTGGTCAGGGCGCGGAATGGTGGTGCCGCAGGTCAGCACGAGATGTTGCGGAAGGTCCCTCGCAGCTGCGCAATGTCAACCACCGTTCGTGTATTGGTGGTGTTCAAGGCAGATCAGCTGTTTCGTGTTTTGCCTCCAAAAAAGGCTCTTGGATCTTGGCCGATGGTCATCCCATCAGGTCAATGTTACAGGATTTGCTGCTGCAAATATAAGTTCAACAACAGACAGATTACAGATCTGTCAGGCCTTCAATACCTGTGTAATATACACGTCCTGTCCAGTGTCTACATGAATAGATTGACCTGTCCTTTACCAACTGATCGTTGTCTGTACCTTTTTTATAATTTTCCACCGCAAAAATGCTTCTTTCGTATGGGGTTACAAAACAGTGAAATAAAGTTAAAAAGGTGTTCATTGCCGGTAGGCTTCTTCCCCCGACTTAAACATTGGGATGTAAAATATTGGGATAATCGTAATACTAAGTGTTTTGCCAAAGATACACAAGTAATATTCATCGGAAGAAGAACTAAACTCACGAATTTTGGAAGCCTGGCGAAGTAGTAAGGAAGACGTGAATGTAGGGAATGAGAATAAGAGATGATAAAAAAGAAAGAATTGCAGTAAACATAACAAAAATATGTATACTTACTATTTAAATAATTAATAAACCGTATTTAAAAATTTTCATCAGGCGAATTTCGTAGCAAGAGGGTAGGAATGCAAACACGGAGATAGGAAGTTAGGCGAATTAGCTAGACAACGATAAAGGTAGCAAAAAGGGAGCGAAAAAGGAGCGAAAAGGTGGTGAAAAAGACGAGGATGGACAGAGAAACGATCGAAAATTCAGTCTTGTGATTGATCGCACCACAGAGGATGGAGATGCATAGGAGGGATTGAAGAGAGAAATAAAGAATGTTGATCGAAAATCACGACAGTACTGACAAGTTTAACTCAGGGCATGCTACAAACAAGCTATCATTGCCGATTTATCAAGAACTGAATTGGCCGCAAACAAACTGGACAGCGAATGAAAACATTTGTTTGAGGTATAGTTTACTTTATAACATTAAGAAAAACACAAATATGCTCTTTTTACACCAAACATATTCCAAAGATTTATTTGAGGTATTTGAGTATAGGGGCTATATAATGTGAGATAATCATATTCGTAAATGACTATTTTTTAAAATAATTATTTACCGCTTTATTCGGATGGATAAATGAAGAAAATTGTTTCAAGTCCATGTTAGACATGATGTGTAAGAACAAAACGCATAAACAATGTAGTAAAACAATAGTTAAAATAATTGTTAAAATAAACATGGGCTAAAAGCATGCTGAGCAAAAGGCAAGGAACGTCAGAGAGGGTAACTAAAAAATCTTGTAGATTGCAGTGGCAAGTAAGAACAAAAATGAGAAGTACTTGTGCTACAAATTGTAGTGTTCAAAGAGTGCAACACATAGAACAGTTTGTAGTGAAATCGGCCCTCAAACCAAAGGGTGCATATGTTATGTTGTTGAATCTTTTCCAAGTTTTAGTACAAAATATGTATCAAAGTTTTTAATTTGAACATCTCACGGTTTGCTAGACTTAATTAAGATTATTGCCTAGGCGAGAAGAATCTAGATGGCATCGTGGTACCGATCCTGTCGTGTGAAGGCCTGAGTCGCTTTATTAATTTTCTCCGGTTTTTTTTACACTGGAATCGATATAGCTTCCAAAAGACAGTTTTGCATATGATTCTAATAACACCGTTTCAAAGCTAACGTACCATAAAACTAATAATTCAAACCGGTCTACCCCTTGTTTTGAGCTCTGTGGGTGTACATTTGAAATAGAGCTTTTGTTTTTTTTTATACAATAAGTGATTGCTGTAAAGAGTTTCAAATCAAATACACTTACCGACACGAATGTTTTCTTCACTTAATTACGCTCCGTTTGCATAGAAAACGGGCTGTGCAATTCATTCTTTCAATCGTCGGATACGTAACCACCGGCAGGATCAGTCCGTCTAGGTGCGAGGCCCCCCAACCGGAACACCTCCTTTTCCACATCGCAGCGTTTTCTTGACCATTTTCCCGCCGCCTGACCGCACGAACACATGTGTGTTCGATCCCCGGTGGTGGTGGTGGTGGGGATGGGATGTTAAAAATATTTTCCTCCCGACAGCTCCGTCGAGCTCTGATATTTGACGCCGGGTGTATCCGTGTTGCATTATTCTTCGTCGTTTTCACCAAACGAAGCCGTCGAAAACGGCGTCGAGTGTGTGCGAACGCTTCGCCGTTGGACATATTTTCGTACAGCGCACTGCTAGATGCCAGTATCTCAATCTCAAAATGGGACACTTTGAAATCGCACCGATGTATCGTTTTCGCTAAAGCCCGTATGTAGTTTTCGCTTACATTAGAACACAATTTAACGAAACATTTTCATGGAGCCAACATGTTAAAAATAATCGTATGAAAAATAATTATTAAAGAAAACGATAAAGCGGTGTGATTTCAAGGTGTCCTCGTATTGAGATTGGTTACTCTACACCGAAACGGATTGATCTGGCGATTTCAGTAGGGTCAAACAAACGTGAACAAATAACTATGAATGCAAACCTCAAAATCCAGAGCACACTTGCGCTCGTCTACTAGAATTGGGACACAGCGCATGGGGTCAGCATGCCGGGCCAGAAGAGTTGGCAAGGGCAAACCGAGCCGTGCGGATCTGTAGCCGGCAGTGTACCGAAGCGAAGCGTACCTTTTCGTGTATGTGTGAGGGTGTGTGGGTGCCCTGGGTAAAACAAGAAAGTGTGTGCATCGTTGTAAAACCCCACCAAACGCCTTCATCTGGGAGACGCCGCTACTTCCTGTACGTATGTTTAAGCCTACGGCACTCCCCGGCAAAGATATACCGCCGTAATTGGGTTACCACAATTGCACATCATAAACGTTTCTCCCCAAGCAAAAACAAAACTAAACACACACACCCACTTGCTTTGCTTTCTGTTGCGAAACATTGCGTTGGTGTCGGTGTCGAATGGAATGGTTTATGCATCAACCAGACTAGACATCAATATCGTTTTATTGCCTTAAGATTACAAGAGTACAAAAGAACTCTACATGTATAATGCTTACATTTCTTTTCTCCAACGAAAATGAGCAAAATGTGCATTACAGTTCTTTTAGCTTGCGCATTTTAAGATTGCTTAATTGTTCTTGATTACTTCAACAACTATGGCTTCCTAGATATAAAGTGCATCCTATGAAGACTATCGAGAATAGGTTTCATAGGAACACTTTGTGTACTTTATAGTGATAGGTACACTTTACTGCCCTTTTGCCGATAGTAAAAACCTTTTTCTGAATGTTCTGATGAAGGTTTTCCGAAAAGATGACGTTATTTTCATATTATAACTTTTGTGTGGACGCTTTTTTGCTAAAGGCGCCCTGGAGAGTTGTAAATACTGGTCCGACTGTTTAAAATTGATATTAAAAAAAAAAACTGTTCAGCAAAGCTGACAATGGTGTTTAAAACATTTCTTTTCTCCAACGAAAATGAGCAAAATGTGCATTACAGTTCTTTTAGCTTGCGCATTTTAAGATTGCTTAATTGTTCTTGATTACTTCAACAACTATGGCTTCCTAGATATAAAGTGCATCCTATGAAGACTATCGAGAATAGGTTTCATAGGAACACTTTGTGTACTTTATAGTGATAGGTACACTTTACTGCCCTTTTGCCGATAGTAAAAACCTTTTTCTGAATGTTCTGATGAAGGTTTTCCGAAAAGATGACGTTATTTTCATATTATAACTTTTGTGTGGACGCTTTTTTGCTAAAGGCGCCCTGGAGAGTTGTAAATACTGGTCCGACTGTTTAAAATTGATATTAAAAAAAAAAACTGTTCAGCAAAGCTGACAATGGTGTTTAAAGGTTGGCTGTTTGGAGGTTAAAAACCCCCTTATTTCATAAAAAATACAAGTGCCTTTGTAATTATGGAGCACCCTATATTGGTGGTAGTTTTGAAAGCTAGAAACATCGAAACATTGGGAGTCGGTATTCTTTTCAAATATTTACCATTACAATGTAAGGTAATATAGTCCTTCAAAAGTACTTCGAAATGTCTCCTTGCTCCGTGGGACCTTGCTTGAGTAGCGCCATCTAGGGGCGGGTGATGTGGTTAAACAATATACAATTTTTGAGACATTCGAAAAGGCCGTTCGTTTGTATGCGTCTAGGTAGCGCTTTCCGGCGTTCGAGCGTTTGAATTTGCGGCGGTTTTGCTGCATTTTGCGCTCATCTTTTCGCTGTACGTGCATTATCTGAGACGAGCTTATTTTATTCAGCCAGTGTTACGCTGCCGGATGATGCTTGCTGTACGAGAGAGAAGGAAAAACTAGTAGAAAAACTGCATCTTTTGCGTGTGCCGTTGTTTGATGAGAAATGCGATTTTTTAAAAGCCGAGCGACTGTGTGTATGCGCATCCGTTCGATGCGATGATTACAAAATGATGAAATCAGCGATGAGATAATAACAACGGCGTGCTGCGCTGGCTGTTAGCGACACCGGTTAGAAAATCATTCACATCGTTTGTTGTTTCCCTTACCAGGTGCTTCACTTCAGTACGGCTCATATACAACCCGGAGCGGAGAAAAGCCACACCAAGCACACGGTGGACATCATTCCTTTCTGGCTGTTTGTCGTTTTCGTCTGCAGCATAAAATCCCACATTCGGAAGGCGAAACGTGACATCACACCCCACACCTTGTATACACACAAACAAAAGAAAAGGAAAAAACCCGGCAGTAATATAGGAAGTCGGCCTTCGAGGGTAGGCCACGCGTGAGAAGGAAGCCGGCTGTGTGCGACGGAAAGAACACGGAACGTCATAAAATATGCTGCCACTGCATGCGTCCTGCTGCGGAAGTGGGTCACAGGAAATAGCCCTTTTTGCTCGCGTCTGATGTCATGCGTAGAATGGGGCATGATGGGGAAAGTTGGAACGGAAATGGGACTCACATACACGGGGACACCCGTTCCCGGTTTTGTCACACGAACTCCCGTGCGGCGTGTGGAGTGTTATCTCCCTTATTAGGATACATAGCGCGGCAGCCAGCCACCAAAAGGTGTGTTCATTTGTTGGTGAAGCAAACACATTAGGACACGCAAACGACAATATGTGGTCAAGCGTCTTTAAGTAAGCCATAAACAACAAACTTTTACGACGAAATATCGCCTCCGCTGACAACACAAGTTTACTGAGGTTTCTGTCACAATTTTCACAATTCCCACAAGGACTCTAACAAGTATATCGAATATTTGGAAAATATTTTAAGCGAAGGCCACCAAACAAGCATCACGCCGGTCGGGGTGGGGCACAAGGTTTCTTCGCGGGGTGGAACTAAAAATAGCAACCCGTTACGAATTTTCCACCGACTGAAAGCGTTCGGTCTCTGGGTCCGAAAATGCGACCGCAGCGGCATCAAACCGGATAATCTGGGAGGGAAAAACGCTACGAACGCAAACCATCTCTCACAGTTTTTTTTTTTCATGCCACTGTCGTCTTCTCAAGCTTGTTTTTTCGGATGGCTCGAACATGCTTTTCGCAGCACCTGCCAAACGGAAAAGTGTGTGTGAATCGATAGGTTCGAAGGGAAGCGTGGGTAAAACGTCGCTCGTTTTATTCCAGTGCTAAAAACGTATTACATAAAAGAATGTTTGTAATGATGGGTTATGAATATGTGTTACGGTTCATGATTCCTAAAATGAGTAGCAAAATTAGTATTGTTATGTTATTGACTGTTTATTTTCTACCTATTACGTCCTTTGATTAATTTAAGAAAAATAGTTAACATGAATTTTATAATTAACTTTTAACTATCAACTAATCAAACCATCTTGTTTTTGGTTGGCAAGTTGTGTTCCTCAATTGATTTACTCAATCATCATAATCGATTATGATCGATTTCTCTTTTACATTTCATCTTCTTTTTTTAATAAAAAGGCATTTTCAACTCCCTTTTTGTTAAACTGATACACAATTTTCGTATTCGAAGCAAACTCATGATCCGCAATCATTCGCACCCCGTGTCTTTTCAACCCGAAAGGAGTTAAGCGCCATCTATGGACGGGAAGCATAACTAAAACCGGTGTTTTCTTTTGTTATGAGACATTCATTACTATTTTTTTTTTCAAAAACTTCAAATTTTGCCGCAAATATAACGAGGTCATTGCAATCGTGCAAGCTTTGTTTCTAAATTTTACGAGAAATAATAAAAAGGTTAAATTTCTCTTGCATATCAACTGTTTCCTGCCGGACAGAACGTGCATCCCCACACGTTCAAAAAACACAAAAATAAATACCTTACGAAGCCTACTTCGACCCCCGTTTTCCCTATCTGTTAGCGCGGGCGCGGGCGCAAAACACAACCACAAATGCAGCGTGAAGCGCATTTCGATAGCCGCCGGTTTCGTAGGAAAGTGAGCGTGAACGTGCTGGCTGGCTGGGCAACGGCGGGTACGCGTTAGCTGTGCAGCTGAAACCTAACCCTACTTCCAACACTAACCCGGGGATGTGTTTCGCAACGAACGTGTGGTCGTTGTAGATGTGCAGCTTGGTGCCCTTGCGCTTCCAGTTCTTCTGCCTGGTGGCCACCTCGAGCGGCACGAGGTAGTGGCGCACCACGTTGTTCTCCGTCGTCTCGAGCAGCAGCGTCGACTCCTCGTGCACGTACGTTCGCCCGCTGCCGGTCGACATACCGGAGATGGCGGACGACTCCGAGATCGACGACTTGCGCGATAGATTGCGGAAGATGTTCGATCCTGCGTGGGGAGATAAGATCAGAGAACGGGAGAGTTTAGCGCCGGCTGCTGCTTGGCGGCGGGAACAAAACGTAACGCACTTTGATCGAGCGACGATCCTCGACTGAGCGTTGACGATGCGCTGCGCACGTTACCTCCGGTGGCGGTCGGGCTGTACTGGGGCACATCGAGCGATTTCGACTTCTTCGACGGTGTCAGCTTGCTGCGCAGGGTGCCGAAGATGTTGCGCGGCTTCTTCACCGGCGGCACGGAGTTGACGCTTATCGGCGCGCTGTTGCTGAGGCTGGCCGTCATGTGTGTGTGTGTGTGTGTGTGTGTGTGAGCATTGTTTGTTTACGTTGTTCCGTTGCTGGACCACTTTCTTCCGGTGTGCCGTTTCGAGCGCTTGTGTTGTTGTTCGGTTATTACGTGCTCCCCAAAAGAACAGCCCTTAGTACGTGGAACAGTGTAAACGTGCGTGTTTTTTTGTGTTTATTTTCTTCTTCTTCTTAGAACCGGCTGAACGACTGCAAACGATGCTAAAAAGCCTAACGGCGACGCTGAAAAAGCGAGGTGAATAGAAACAGTTTCGTTTGACTCTCTGGTACTGGGGCACATCGAGCGATTTCGACTTCTTCGACGGTGTCAGCTTGCTGCGCAGGGTGCCGAAGATGTTGCGCGGCTTCTTCACCGGCGGCACGGAGTTGACGCTTATCGGCGCGCTGTTGCTGAGGCTGGCCGTCATCGAGTGCGAGGTAGCGGAGGCCGACGACAGGGCCGGTGAGGCCGGTGTCGATTCCGACTTGCCGCCGACGCCTGGACTCAGTTGCTGGCCAGCTGCCGTCGGTTTCAGGAAGGAATTGTTCTGGAAGAGAAGAGACGGAGTTATTTCTTGAAACATCTTGACATTGAAGAGTGTTTTGGAATATTTTGCAAAGCATCAACAACGGCAGGACCTAGTCAAATGATTCTTCTCTTGTTGCGTAGATACATACCATGCGATTCGCTTCGGCCGCCTGGAACCGCTGATTGCGTTCCGCCATCGCCTGCGCCTTGTTGGACAGTTGTTTCGACGGGGAGGCAGGGGACTGGGGCGAACCTGGGCCGGCAGTACCATTGACCGTCGCTTGACCGACCGTTCCCGGCGTACTCGTTACGGCATCTGTGCAAACGATAGTAACAGAGGCAAACGTAAATAAAACAAATGCAGCAAAGCCTTGCAGCTCGGGAGAAAGAAAACGAACTCACACGCTCAAGTAAATAACAAATGGTTCAAACTTCTTTTCAAGCAAATACGAAACCCATTGACGACAGGGCCGGTGAGGCCGGTGTCGATTCCGACTTGCCGCCGACGCCGGGACTCAGTTGCGCGCCGGCCGCCGTCGGCTTCAGGAAGGAATTGTTCTGGAAGAGAGGAGACGGAGTTATTTCTTGAAACATCTTGACATTGAAGAATGTTTTAGAATATTTTGCAAAGCATCACCAACGGCAGGACCTAGTCAAATGATTCTTTTCTTGTTGCGTAGATACATACCATGCGATTCGCTTCGGCCGCCTGGAACCGCTGATTGCGTTCCGCCATCGCCTGCGCCTTGTTGGACAGTTGTTTCGACGGGGAGGCAGGGGACTGGGGCGAACCTGTGCCGGCAGTACCATTGACCGTCGCTTGACCGACCGTTCCCGGCGTACTCGTTACGGCATCTGTGCAAACGATAGTAACAGAGGCAAACGTAAATAAAACAAATGCAGCAAAGCCTTGCAGCTCGGGAGAAAGAAAACGAACTCACACGCTCAAGTAAATAACAAATGGTTCAAACTTCTTTTCAAGCAAATACGAAACCCATTTCAAATGACCTGGGACATAGGGGCACTCATGAAAGACTAATTATGAAGCAATTTGTAGATTCTACAGTGAATTTTGGTTTTGTGCGAAGATTAGAAATTAGATACATTCAATTCCACATTCTAACTACAGCAATATTGTATGTTGAAAGATTTTCTAATATTTTCAAAACAGTTGAGATACTTGTTGACTCATTGGCTTGCAGCTTTTATTTTTGGTTTAGTAGATATATTTAGTAGCAAAACTTGAATAGCTTCTGAACGGCACAATCACTCTCAGAATGTTTGTTTTGTTCTAATGTTTTGTTTTTCAAACTTTGTTATAAACTTTTTCTATTTTTCTAACTCAGAACTGGCTGGCCAGAAAAATCTTGAAAAAAAAGAGAAGAAGTAAGCGATTGAATTCTACTTCAACGTTGTTTTGTTTGTTATGTGAAATGCAATTAACATTAACGGTGAACTGAATCGAATGCTTCTAGCGTGTACATTTGGTGTTTATTGACACCTAGAAGGCACTCTACCGGTTTAGTTGAACTTTAGTGTTCTTTGTCCGTCCAATGGTAATGACTTTTAGTGTTAATAACCTTGGAACGAAACATAACAACCGAAAACAAATGTTTCTGTTGCAATGAAGAAAATCATCTGCAGTGAGAGACCACAGGAAAGTAATACCTCGATCTTTACTTGATAAGATATGCACAATCTTACTTTTTTGTGTATTATAA
>KZ072369.1:243131-270267 GCA_002091845.1 Anopheles cracens
ATGTTCATTCATTCATTCATTCCTCCAATATTATGTGAAGGTACTTTTTGCAAAAGGAAAAAAAAGTTTTATCTAAAGCCCTTCATTGTTGTTAGAATGATGATTGGAAGGGAATAAACTGTTTTTAAAATGCCTGAAGTGTGAACCCAGCTGCCAAAACTCAATATCGAATGCTAATCTCTTCCCTTATCCCGCACGCTAATCCAGGTTTTTATCCGACCGTACCAATTTCAAACTGCACAAGGCCCCACGCACGGCTGTCACGTCACGTGCGGCTTGCCTAGGTGTCTTCTGCTCAAAACGTTACCGATGCCAATACGTCTCGTCGTCGTTGCCCCCCGTTGAAAAGGGTGGTCGATGACTGGATTTAAAAAAAGCTAATAACCACCACCTTAGCGCAGCCGGAATGGCTGCGGCCTCATCACAATAAAACCTCGTTCGTAATTATCCGCTCCATCGAGAGAGGCGACCGGGCAGCGATTGAACGGCTCCGACGGCTGCAAAGACGCTGCGCATGACTTCACGTCCTGTTCCACTCGAAGTAATAATAAATAAGTACAGATTTTGACGACGCGAGTGAGTCGCTGATAGGCCCGGCTGAGCTGCATCGTTTCCTGCACATGTAACGTTTAGATGCTAAATTAACTCATCTTCGGAACGAGCCTCCCTGCCCCGGGCACGGCTCATTTGTTCGGTAATTGCAACGACGCACGCCGCCCTGTTGGCCATCGGGTATGGGTTCAGATTTACCGAGCAATTACGTGGTTGCACACACGCACGCCCTTCAAAAACCGGTGACACGTGTTGCACATTGCAATGATAAGAGCGCCCCGTGCGACAGAACATGTATGCAAATGCGTGATAAGCTCGAAGTTCAGAAATGTGGACATAATAAAAACACAATTTTAAACCCCTATTATAATGATCGTTCCTAGTGCATGTGATGTATTGAACAATATATATTAAACAGAAGAACGGACAACGATCCTAACAGATGTGATTGGAAAAGTTTTCCATCGGAGAAAAGAATAGAAAGTGTGTATTATTTAACTAGAAATCACAGTTATAACAGTATAACAATTCGAAATGTTGCTATGAGTTTATATTGCTGCTACATGTGTCTGATTATTCTCCACATTTGAAGGCATCAGCTTAAGGTGCGGCGTTACAAGCTTATGCATCAGCTGCTTTGTTCGATAAGCAAATCGTTTGCTGGCTGGACACTTCCCCGATGAATGTTATCAATCCGTTCCTACAAGCGATCGAAATCAGCACTTTTTTTCTTCCTGCATCAATGCGTTTGCGATTTGTCATTCCTTAATCCCGGCCTCGATACCGGTGGCACGATAAACGCCACGGTAGATGTAATAATGTCTAGCGCAAGTGTTCCGCAAATAGTCACGGTTGCTCCGCCATTAGTCAGCGCTGCATAAACTGCAATAAACACTCCCGAATCGGACTGGCCTGGCCCGTCCGCTTCCGTTATCGTGATGGCTAAGCCCACGCCCCGTGTCCACGCCTGACGCAGCACCTGGTCCATTCACTCCAGTGACTCCAGTGAGCACGATTGCACCGTTTCTCGTAGTCTGTGCTGGTCGGCAGATTTACGACAATTCCAGCGCTCGGAATCGCATCACTCCGCCGGAATGCAGGCAGAGGGATGATACATTCGCCAGTAAAACGGCTCACATCATCTCGCGATGGGTGGTCTCGGCTAGGTACGCGGGCCGGTTTGAATTATGTAAAAGGCCCACGTCACGTCACGTCAAAATTTGTGAAGCGGCCGGGACACTGGGGAGGGTACTATTGTGCTGCCAAATTGCAACCGGCCACTTGAACTATTGACAAATGTGTTCGGCGATTCGGCAAGCCAATTTTTATTAACCCCCATAGCGCACCGGGGCATAGCCGATGATGATAATGATGATGGTGGTGGTGAAAAATTTACCGATTCGATTGGTCATCGTTCAGAATATATTTTCAATTGGGTACGAATTTCCTGTCGGTTCACGAACACTTCGTTCGGGAACACTGATTAGACGGCAGAAGTGGAAAGTATAATTTAATGCGTCCGTAGGATGGTGCTTCGATGAGATCATCCGATATTTGATGAGAAGTGAGAGAATGTGAACGACTGTTCTCGGTCTTAAAGATTTTAGTCATACTTTTTTGATTTTTTTCTCATTCTTCTTATTTTTTATATTCGTTGGGTTATTCACAGTACAGTAGTTACAGTAGATTCTATTATAAATTCAATGCAAAAATGATTGGACAGTTGATATATAACATTGGACGAGCTAAAGAGACTTTGTGCTAAAATAACTACTAAATTTATTCAGTAAATTAAGCTCTCTCGAATCATGTCGGACAAGATAAGCGTGTCATATAATGATATCTACAATTAATTGATATCCGTGCTTTTGTAAATTAAAGTTATTTCCATCGTTCACACTTCCAACAAATTATACCAACCATAGGCAACATGTAATGGTTGTCTAAATTGAGTAGCGCCATCTATCGGCGAGTAAAGAGACTAGACAACCTAAATTGAGTAGCGCCATCTCTCGGCGAGTAAAGAGACTAAATAATACGTTTGTTTGAAGAGTTTCAATTTTTGTCATCTATACTAGAAGTATTTTTTCAACACTATTGATTGGACAGTTGATATATAACATTGGACGAGCTAAAGAGACTTTGTGCTAAAATAACTACTAAATTTATTCAGTAAATTAAGCTCTCTCGAATCATGTCGGACAAGATAAGCGTGTCATATAATGATATCTACAATTAATTGATATCCGTGCTTTTGTAAATTAAAGTTATTTCCATCGTTCACACTTCCAACAAATTATACCAACCATAGGCAACATGTAATGGTTGTCTAAATTGAGTAGCGCCATCTATCGGCGAGTAAAGAGACTAGACAACCTAAATTGAGTAGCGCCATCTCTCGGCGAGTAAAGAGACTAAATAATACGTTTGTTTGTTTAGAGAGTTTCAATTTTTGTCATCTAAACTGGAAGTATTTTTTCAACACAATTTTGTGCATCCTTTTAAAACTTTTGCATTAAACCATAAAAGACAAAAATACAAATATAATAGTATTCTTCTTAGTTTTATTTAGTTTATTTTGCTTATGCGTAGGAAAAACGTACAAATGATTGCTTACGTTGTTACTTCTGAAGCTGGCGTAAGTCTTCAAAATGCTGCCGTTGCTCGCCTTCGCTTCCTTCACTTCCAACGTTGATATTTTCTACGCATGCATGATTTGAATTTTAAGCGGCTTGAGAGAGAGAGAGTATTCAGTAGTCAAAGTACGCGTGCGAATACATTTTAATCAGCGCTTATGATTGAACCAGACCAGTAATCTCGGAGAACCAAACGAACGGAAAGTTGTGATTGAGGACGGGTATTGCACCTATTATCTTTTTCACGAACGTGGCCCTAATTGGAATCCATGTTTGGAAGCCACGCTTATTGGAATATTAGAATGTAAGGTTGTGCGTATCTTGTAGGTATTAGGTATAGCAAACTTTGTGGTATTGTTTGCTTCCGGCTAGTTGGGCTTCTTTACATATAGCCGAGTAGTCACTGCTAGTCTAGAAAGAGACGGTCTAGTTGGGATTTCAGTACCGATTATGTTGTGTGAAGAGCGTTCGTTTATATAAATACAATTTAAATATTTCAAATTTTTTCCCTGAATACAGTTTTATGAACATATTAGATCTATCGTAAAAATAGATATAATAAAACAAAATTCACTTTATCGGGATCGACTTGAATTGAGGTTGTCCTTGGCAGTTTGTTGCCAGCTTTTCCTGGGATTTCGTAAGTTTTGATCGCACCCCTGTGACTGACCGTGTATCGCACTTCGTTATTTTGTGCTGTGTAGTGCTCAGTATTCATGTTTGTGTACCTAAATCGTTCGTGTTTGTGCCGTGCTTTCCGTTGTGTCCATCCGACTGCCGAAAACCAAGCCCGAAACTCAAGTGCCCGTGAACGTACTCGATGTTCGTCCGTCCCGCGGTGTAGTGAATAACAGTACGCTCGCTGGAAGCGAACGAAAAATATATATATATATATATCAACCTACTTATAATCGACAGTCCAAACATACATTATCACCAGCAACGCCATCCTTCACCTTCCAACCAAACTACCAACAACACCACCAAACAACCCGCACCTACCCGACCCGTATGGTTATGTCGTGTGGCGGCGTAGGACCGAACTGCTATGGCCGAAGACTTGGCTGATCAAATTGACGACTATATCTGTGTTTTTGAAGGAGCCGGTGACCTAACGATGGATACGTTCGTAATGTTACTGTTCGCGCTGATCGTGGTAGTGATTTCGCTGGTGTTCGCGACCAAGCTGATCTACGACAAGTACGTGCTGCGCAAGGGCGCCACGACCGGCGGCGCCACCGAGGGTGGACCGGCCAGCATCCCGGCCGGTACCGCACCGGGCAGTGCCGCGTCCGTTGCGTCGGCTACGGTGGCCGGTGGAGCACGCGCGTCCGAACCGAAGGAGGTGCTCACGAAGAAGGTAACGTTGGGACAAGGGATTGTCGTTTGTTTAAGGGTTGATATAGAGATAATAGTTGCAGGGAACATGCTGAAAATGTTGACTGTCTATTTTGTCACATCAGTATGCAAAATGTTCAGTAATAAACGGAGATTTAATTTAATAAACTAAACATAAACATAAATAAACTCACATAAAAACTATAACACATAATACAAATCAGCTACCCACACATTAAATCCATATTTATCTATTTGCGCTTGGCATTTTTTAGTACAAGGTTAGGTACAAGTCTTTTATTTAGTTTTTTATTAATTTATTTAATAATCAGACATATCAATTATTTGTCCGTTTCTTGTTCCTTAAAAATCGGTTCAAGATCATATTGTTTGAGGATATCTGAGGGGGCATGGTCGATTGGGTTAAAAATATGACTCCTCCAAGGCAGAGTACACATTGCACAGAATGTGAAAATTGTTTCATAGTCTAATTATAAATACGTTGATGCATCGTTCGTTCAACGATCACCATTCATTATGACAGTTGAATCTACACGTCTGTTTATCAACAACGCTTCAATGTGCACGGAATGCCATAGAATATTGGCGAACAATCGCCTTGACACAATGTGTGATTTCATTCAGGACTCGAGCTATCGCGAAGAATAAGGTGTTGTGCAAGAAATGGTGCAAGAAGATGCAGCTGAAAATGTATCCCAGTTGTATCACTCTGTGGCAATGTCGTGCTGTGAGACAACATTTACGGGTAGATAAACGTTCTATTGCGATTCGTGGTAAACCCCAAGACTGTTGGTATGATCTCTGGGTCGTTACGCTCAAGAAGAAGCAGATTTTGAGCAATTATCACGTTCCTATGTCACAACAATCTTCTCAGCATTAGACTTTGATTGCTACTTTAAATACATACAACTGGCGAGAAGATATGCTATAGACATGCTATAGGCATATAGCACGTGACGTTTCGTTCTTCAATATATCCTTCATACACGATTACAGTATGCTATAAGAGTAAGACACTTTTTCAGCTTCATCTGCTTACATCATGTGTGTTCCACCAGCACGCCAACACTTGAAACCCCAATCTGAAATCTTCAAATCTCAGAGCATACTCGATCTAGTCTGACTTGTAGCCAAATTTGACTGACAATCCTAGTAGTCTTTGAAGGCTGTATTGCCAGTAAAGCCATACCAGTTATTAAAACATCGTTACGAGTTTTTGTAGGTATAGTTATTCTTTATTCTGCGTTTTTTTTAAGGTATTCGATCAGCTCACATTACACTATGAGTCACAATAGTAACGATTTATTTAATTGCTTTCTTCATCCTCGTCCCTAGGATGCCATACTGTCTCAAGTCCGCAATGGAGGCAGCGGCGGTGCGATGGGTGGTGGTGCCCGTAGTGGTGGTGGATTCGGTGCCGGTGGTATGGGAGCCGCAAGCGGTCCCATGATCGCACGCAAACGCATCTCACGCATGAGCCCCGGTCCGGAACTGACGCAGAAAAAGCGTCCGGTGATACCGCCGTCGAACATAAATGGCACGGATCCGGTAGGTATCTGACGGTGTTTAAGTCAACGTGGAGCAGTGATAGTATAACGTGTTGCTTACTTAAATCACCTTCTCACCGGCAGCAAATCACCCAGTGGGCCATCCATCTCTTCCGCTGGCTGTACTCCGATCTGGTGGTGGTGAACAAGCTGCTGCAGGATTGGGTCTCCACGGTCAATACGGCACTGCTGACGCACGTCGAGCAGCACGAGATGATAGTGGAGATTGTGCGTGTCCTTCCGGAGAGCTTGCCGCCGAACTTGTCCAGCATTCTGTGCGAGCCAACCGACCAGTCGAACGAGGTCGAGCTACTGTTCGACGTCGACGCTACGCCCGTCCTGCAGATCAAGGCGTTCAAGTCGAGCAACCAGAAAACGGAAGTGTCACACTACAAGGCCACCATCTCGCGGCTGAAGTCTCGCGTCAGCGTTATCGTCAACTACTTCGCGCTGAAGGGAGAGATGAAGCTCGAGGGCTATCCGGACGTAAGTGTCACGCAACCGTGGCCGTGGAGATGATCTGTTAAATTCGTTGTTAAATCCGTTCTTGCAGATCAAGATTCATCTGAACAGCATCGGACCACTGAAAACCGCCAACGCACAGGACGAAAAGAAGCAGATCGATCTCATCACGGAACTGCTGATCGGTTCCATCCGGGACGTGGTCTATCCGGTCGATTTCTCCATCTACTCCACCTGTCCGCGAATCATGGGCGAAGAGTCGGAGGAGGTCACATCGGACTATGGCTACGGGGTAAGCAAGCAAGCAACAGGGAGTACGGATCCCAGCCCTGTATGCCCTAAATGACTCGCTTGTTTTGACCTTCCCTTCAGGGCTACAGCGATGGATATCGTGCGTATCAGGATGATGCGTATGGTACGGGACTGTCGGCATCCCCGAGGAAATTACTAGTCAAAGTGCTGAAAGCGGAAGGACTGTTGAAGGTGCGTCCACAACACATGTTCCATCGGACTGCTGTTCCCCTTAACGACTAGGCTTCTCTTCTTGTAGTGCGCTCATCCTTACTGTGTGATCGAAATGGACGAACCAGCCCAGAAGCACCAGTCCGCTTCCAAAACCGGCCAAAGTCCGTACTGGGATGAAACCTTCCTCTTGTAAGTAGTCGCTGTTCGCGTCCGGTCTGCAGCTCACTGTTTAGCCTAGCGAACGTTGTTAGCCGTTTAGTGCAAGCGCATTAGTAACGTGGTGGGTTTCGATTTTATTTTTTCTTCTTTCTCTACGTACGTTGTTCGGAACGCGCTCGCGTCGGGCGGTTGTTCCACCTTCCACCATCCCCTGTCCCTGTAGTGATCTGTCGAACCACTCCACCGAACTCCTGTTCGAGGTGTACGATACGGTGTCAGTAGGTAATTTGTGTGTGTTGTCGCCGTGCGGCTGGAACCGGCGGTGAATCGATGAACACGAACTGTATCAGGAGAGAAGATAGTATGTTAGAAAAAGGTTTGTTATGTTCCTTCAAATATTTTTTGAGGTTACACACTTTTACTTAAACGTTCATGAAAGCACACTAAAAATATGTCGCGAACTTGATATAACCTTATTGACTTTGGATGGAGACAAATTTACTCCCAAAACAGGTGAACAGCAACAAAATGGCAAATATCAAGAAGCTTATTTGGCTCCTCGGCAAAAAGAAAACAGATTGCCGATCAATATTTGCCTTCACTTACCTCAACCGTTAAGCAACCGGTAATGGTTTCCGTTTCGTAGGGCCGGGGCTGCAGCTCGAGAACCTGTGTTGTGGCGGGTCCGTTGGCCAATTCGTCGATGCCTACCAAACCCAGTCCAAGGAACTTTTGCGCACCTACACGATGAATCGCGCGCGTTCAATAAGAATCAATTAGCAACATTGTTCACATCCTGGTCGATGGATGGGTTAGTGGGCGTAATTAGTTTTCGTTAAATCGAATGCTATGTCATGCTCTGGTAGTTCAAGTAGCTATTACTGGTTATTTGAAAAGCTCCAAGGCTAACTAAGCATTAAGATGTAACATTTTTAACAACAACAACTGCATCCAACGGTTCATTCTTATAGTTATACTCAACAAATCCTACTCTACTACAATGTCTATCATTTATTTTAATGCTCTTAAATGGAACCACAAGCAAAGACTACTAAAAATACGTATTATCTCAACAAAAAATGTTCTACGCTTCGAAGTGTTACACTCACATGCATTACGGGGTTTAGATTGGTTAGTATCTTGGCATGCAGGTTCGCCGCCCGGATCGGCAACGATTGCATC
This sequence comes from Anopheles cracens, assembly GCA_002091845.1. Lineage (NCBI taxonomy): Eukaryota > Metazoa > Arthropoda > Insecta > Diptera > Culicidae > Anopheles > Anopheles cracens. The sequence continues at coordinate 251,494 of KZ072369.1, forward strand.
GGAGTCGTGCGGCCGCGCATTGTCCGTATCGTCCGGTGGTACGGCGCTCGCCCCCTCCGGACACTCGGCAACGGTGGCTAGCGTGCCATCGCTGCCGCTGTCCTGTGGGCACATGTTAGTAGCGGCGACGCCGGTGGACGTCGAAGGCATGCTGGGGCGGGCCGTATCAGGCGCCGGAGCAGGAACCTGCCGGGGATCGCTCGCAGCGTCATCCGCGGCGGTCCTTTCCCGGTCGTCTGCGGACGCCGGTGGTTTATCATTACCTACTGACACCGTATCGTACACCTCGAACAGGAGTTCGGTGGAGTGGTTCGACAGATCACTACAGGGACAGGGGATGATGGAAGGTGGAACAACCGCCCGACGCGAGCGCGTTCCGAACAACGTACGTAGAGAAAGGAGAAAAAATAAAATCGAAACCCACCACGTTACTAATGCGCTTGCACTAAACGGCTAACAACGTTCGCTAGGCTAAACAGTGAGCTGCAGACCGGACGCGAACAGCGACTACTTACAAGAGGAAGGTTTCATCCCAGTACGGACTTTGGCCGGTTTTGGAAGCGGACTGGTGCTTCTGGGCTGGTTCGTCCATTTCGATCACACAGTAAGGATGAGCGCACTACAAGAAGAGAAGCCTAGTCGTTAAGGGGAACAGCAGTCCGATGGAACATGTGTTGTGGACGCACCTTCAACAGTCCTTCCGCTTTCAGCACTTTGACTAGTAATTTCCTCGGGGATGCCGACAGTCCCGTACCATACGCATCATCCTGATACGCACGATATCCATCGCTGTAGCCCTGAAGGGAAGGTCAAAACAAGCGAGTCATTTAGGGCATACAGGGCTGGGATCCGTATTCCCTGTTGCTTGCTTGCTTACCCCGTAGCCATAGTCCGATGTGACCTCCTCCGACTCTTCGTCCATGATTCGCGGACAGGTGGAGTAGATGGAGAAATCGACCGGATAGACCACGTCCCGGATGGAACCGATCAGCAGCTCCGTGATGAGATCGATCTGCTTCTTCTCGTCCTGTGCGTTGGCGGTTTTCAGTGGTCCGATGCTGTTCAGATGAATCTTGATCTGCAAGAACGGATTTAACAACGGATTTAACAGATCAACTCCACGGCCACGGTTGCGTGACACTTACGTCCGGATAACCCTCGAGCTTCATCTCTCCCTTCAGCGCGAAGTAGTTGACGATAACGCTGACGCGAGACTTCAGCCGCGAGATGGTGGCCTTGTAGTGTGACACTTCCGTTTTCTGGTTGCTCGACTTGAACGCCTTGATCTGCAGGACGGGCGTAGCGTCGACGTCGAACAGCAGTTCGACCTCGTTCGGCTGGTCGGTTGGCTCGCACAGAATGCTGGAAAGGTTCGGCGGCAAGCTCTCCGGCAGGACGCGCACAATCTCCACTATCATCTCGTGCTGCTCGACGTGCGTCAGCAGGGCCGTATTGACCGTGGAGACCCAATCCTGCAGCAGCTTGTTCACCACCACCAGGTCGGAGTACAGCCAGCGGAAGAGATGGATGGCCCACTGGGTGATTTGCTGCCGGTGAGATTTAAGCAACAACACGTTATACTATCACTGCTCCACGCTGACTTAAACACCGTCAGATACCTACCGGATCCGTGCCATTTATGTTCGACGGCGGTATCACCGGACGCTTTTTCTGCGTCAGTTCCGGACCGGGGCTCATGCGTGAGATGCGTTTGCGTGCGATCATGGGACCGCTTGCGGCTCCCATACCACCGGCACCGAATCCACCACCACTACGGGCACCACCACCCATCGCACCGCCGCTGCCTCCATTGCGGACTTGAGACAGTATGGCATCCTAGGGACGAGGATGAAGAAAGCAATTACATAATTCGTTATTATTGTGACTCATAGTGTAAGTTGAGCTGATCGAATACCTTAAAAAAACGCAGAATAAAGAATAACTATACCTACAAAAACTCGTAAAGATGTTTTAATAACTGGTATGGCTTTACTGGCAATACAGCCCTCAATGACTACTAGGATTGTCAGGAGAATTTGGCTACAAGTCAGACTAGATCGAGTATGCTCTGAGATTTGGAGATTTCACATTGGGGTTTCAAGTGATGGTGGAACACACATGATGTAAGCAGATGAAGCTGAAAAAGTATCTTACTCTTATAGCATACTGTAATCGTGTACGAAGGATATATTGAAGAACGAAACGTCACGTGCTATATGCCTATAGCATGTCTATAGCATATCTTCTCGCCAGTTGTATGTATTTAAAGTAGCAATCAAAGTCTAATGCTGAGAAGATTGTTGTGACATAGGAACGTGATAATTGCTCAAAATCTGCTTCTTCTTGAGCGTAACGACCCAGAGATCATACCAACAGTCTTGGGGTTTACCACGAATCGCAATAGAACGTTTATCTACCCGTAAATGTTGTCTCACAGCACGACATTGCCACAGAGTGATACAACTGGGATACATTTTCAGCTGCATCTTCTTGCACCATTTCTTGCACAACACCTTATTCTTCGCGATAGCTCGAGTCCTGAATGAAATCACACATTGTGTCAAGGCGATTGTTCGCCAATATTCTATGGCATTCCGTGCACATTGAAGCGTTGTTGATAAACAGACGTGTAGATTCAACTGTCATAATGAATGGTGATCGTTGAACGAACGATGCATCAGCGTATTTATAATTAGACTATGAAACAATTCTCACATTCTGTTCAATGTGTACTCTGCCTTGGAGGAGTCATATTTTTAACCCAATCGACCATGCCCCCTCAAATATCCTCAAACAATACGATCTTGAACCGATTTTTAAGGAACAAGAAACGGACAAATAATTGATATGTCTGATTATTAAATAAATTAATGAAAAACTAAATAAAAGACTTGTACCTAACCTTGTACTAAAAAAAAAGCCAAGCGCAAATAGATAAATATGGATTTAAAGTGTGGGTAGTTGATTTGTATTATGTATTATAGTTTTTATGTTAGTTTATTTATGTTTATGTTTAGTTTATTAAATTAAATCTCCGTTTATTACTGAACATTTTGCATACTGATGTTACAAAATAGAGAATCAACATTTTTAGCATCTTCCATGTTCCATATCAACCACTGAAACAAACCCTTATTCCAACGTTACCTTCTTCGTGAGCACCTCCTTCGGTTCGGACGCGCGTGCTCCACCGGCCACCGTAGCCGACGCAACGGAGGACGCGGCACTGCCCGGTGCGGTACCGGCCGGGATGCTGGCCGGTCCACCCTCGGTGGCGCCGCCGGTCGTGGCGCCCTTGCGCAGCACGTACTTGTCGTAGATCAGCTTGGTCGCGAACACCAGCGAAATCACTACCACGATCAGCGCGAACAGTAACATTACGAACGTATCCATCGTTAGGTCACCGGCTCCTTCAAAAACACAGATATAGTCGTCAATTTGATCAGCCAAGTCTTCGGCCATAGCAGTTCGGTCCTACGCCGCCACACGACATAACCATACGGGTCGGGTAGGTGCGGGTTGTTTGGTGGTGTTGTTGGTAGTTTGGTTGGAAGGTGAAGGATGGCGTTGCTGGTGATAATGTATGTTTGGACTGTCGATTATAAGTAGGTTGATATATATATATATATATTTTTCGTTCGCTTCCAGCGAGCGTACTGTTATTCACTACACCGCGGGACGGACGAACATCGAGTACGTTCACGGGCACTTGAGTTTCGGGCTTGGTTTTCGGCAGTCGGATGGACACAACGGAAAGCACGGCACAAACACGAACGATTTAGGTACACAAACATGAATACTGAGCACTACACAGCACAAAATAACGAAGTACAACACACGGTCAGTCACAGAAGTGCGATCAAAACTTACGAAATCCCAGGAAAAGTTGGCAACAAACTGCCAAGGACAACCTCCATTCAAGTCGATCCCGATAAAGTGAATTTTGTTTTATTATATCTATTTTTACTATAGATCTAATATGTTCATAAAACTGTATTCAGGGAAAAAAATTTAAATATTTTATCTGTATTTATATAAACGAACGCTCTTCACACAACATAATCGGTACTGAAATCCCAACTAGACCGTCTCTTTCTAGACTAGCAGTGACTACTCGGCTATATGTAAAGAAGCCCAACTAGCCGGAAGCAAACAATACCACAAAGTTTGCTATACCTAATACCTACAAGATACGCACAACCTTACATTCTAATATTCCAATAAGCGTGGCTTCCAAACATGGATTCCTATTTGGGCTACGTTCGTGAAAAAGATAATAGGTGCAATACGTTTAGTTCCCCGAGATTACTGGTCTGGTTCGATCATAAGCGCTGATTAAAATGCATTCGCACGCGTACGTTGACTACCGAATACTCTCTCTCTCAGGCCGCTTAAAATTCAAATCATGCATGCGTAGAAAATAGCAACGTTGGAAGTAAAGGAAGCGAAGGCGAGCATCGGCAACATGTTGAAGTCTAACGTCAATTCTAAAGTATCAACATAAGCAATCACTTGCACGTTTTTCCTACGCATAAGCAAAATAAACTAAATAAAAGTAGGGAGTATATATTTTCAATATATTTGTATTTTTTCTTTTTTGGTTTATTGTAAAAGTTTTAAAAGGATGCACAAAATAGTGTTGAAAAAATACTTCTAGTATAGATGACAAAAATTGAAACTCTTCAAACAAACGTATTATTTAGTCTCTTTACTCGCCGATAGGTGGCGCTACTTAATTGAGGATGTCTAGCCATTACATGTTGCCTATGGTTGGTAAAATTTTTTGGAAGTGAGAACGATGGAAATAACTTTAATTTACAAAAGCACGGATATCAAGCAATTGTAGATATCATTGTATGACACGCTTATCTTGTCCGACATGATTCGAGAGAGCTTAATTTACTGAATAAATTTAGTAGTTATTTTAGCACAAAGTCTCTTTAGCTCGTCCAATGTTATATATCAACTGTCCAATCATTTTTGCATTGAATTTATAATAGAATCTACTGTAACTACTGTACTGTGAATAACCCAACGAATATAAAAAATAAGAAGAATATACTGAATAAATTTAGTAGTTATTTTAGCACAAAGTCTCTTTAGCTCGTCCAATGTTATATATCAACTGTCCAATCATTTTTGCATTGAATTTATAATAGAATCTACTGTAACTACTGTACTGTGAATAACCCAACGAATATAAAAAATAAGAAGAATAAGAAAAAAATCAAAACAGTATGACTAAAATCTTTAAGACCGAGAACAGTCGTTCACATTCTCTCACTCACACTCATCAAATATCGGATGATCTCATCGGAGCACCATCCTACGGACGCATTAAATTATACTTTCCACTTCTGCCGTCTAATCAGTGTTCCCGAACGAAGTGTTCGTGAACCGACAGGAAATTCGTACCCAATTGAAAATATATTCTGAACGATGACCAATCGAATCGGTAAATTTTTCACCACCACCATCATCATTATCATCATCGGCTATGCCCCGGTGCGCTATGGGGGTTAATAAAAATTGGCTTGCCGAATCGCCGAACACATTTGTCAATAGTTCAAGTGGCCGGTTGCAATTTGGCAGCACAATAGTACCCTCCCCAGTGTCCCGGCCGCTTCACAAATTTTGACGTGACGTGACGTGGGCCTTTTACATAATTCAAACCGGCCCGCGTACCTAGCCGAGACCACCCATCGCGAGATGATGTGAGCCGTTTTACTGGCGAATTTATCATCCCTCAGTCTGCATTCCGGCGAAGCGATGCCAATCCGTGCGCTGGAATTGTCGTAAATCTGCCGACCAGCACAGACTACGAGAAACGGTGCAATCGTGCTCACTGGAGTCACTGGAGTGAATGGACCAGGTGCTGCGTCAGGCGTGGACACGGGGCGTGGGCTTAGCCATCACGATAACGGAAGCGGACGGGCCAGGCCAGTCCGATTCGGGAGTGTTTATTGCAGTTTATGCAGCGCTGACTAATGGCGGAGCAACCGTGACTATTTGCGGAACACTTGCGCTAGACATTATTACATCTACCGTGGCGTTTATCGTGCCACCGGTATCGAGGCCGGGATTAAGGAATGACAAATCGCAAACGCATTGATGCAGGAAGAAAAAAAGTGCTGATTTCGATCGCTTGTAGGAACGGATTGATAACATTCATCGGGGAAGAGTGTCCAGCCAGCAAACGATTTGCTTATCGAACAAAGCAGCTGATGCATAAGCTTGTAACGCCGCACCTTAAGCTGATGCCTTCAAATGTGGAGAATAATCAGACACATGTAGCAGCAATATAAACTCATAGCAACATTTCGAATTGTTATACTGTTATAACTGTGATTTCTAGTTATAACTTCTAGCTGCAAGTCAGGAGTTTCACGCAAAAGAATGAAAGAGTATGAGAGAACGATGTGTAGAAAAAAGCCAAACGCTGTCGATTGACCCTCCAGATGCTAGATGTGTTGTTTGGAGAGATGATCTTCCAAATGCCTTTATTTAGTCATTCTTCTAATTCAATTGGAGTGGAGAAGAAACGGCAGCGCTTAAGCAGCGATGAATCATATAGAATATAGCTCCCAAAACAGAGTGCTCCAGTTGATATCGTACAACGTACAAGAAAAAGCACTCACAAACTTTTTTTTCGAAATGCACCCCAGGACAAACCTGTCGAACCCTTTATGAGTTTCATTGTTATGACGTTTAATGTTGAAGAAATGATCGGTTCTAAACCTCTAAGTTTCGAGTGAAAATAGTAAGAAGAGAATCCAAAACCCTCGAACAAAAGTGTCTGAAACTCCGAATGTATTGTTTTGGTCGAGACGAAGTTTTCTTCTACAGGTGCTAAAGTCTAATGACAGCACCTAGTGCGAATATTGAGGACAACCGGCTAGGTCTTAGCGAGAAAGGACGTCCTTCGCAGACCAATCAAATAAATCACCACCCAACCTAACCTGTGGCTAACCTTTACCCTCGCACCTTCGCCTGGATCCACTTAATCGCTCCTCCTCGTGACCGGTGCGTCACCCAAGCCAAAAAGTCATTAATAGAACCCAGCACAATCTTCCAACCCGAAGCGATTCGCTTTATCACAGCCGAAAAACGGCTGGAGAAGTGTTGGAAGACGCATTACGCATGCCTTCCACTCCGTGCGAAATCCGTGCTGCAGCATGACATCAGCTGCCGGTGACAGTCACTGGAGCCGGAGTCACTACCTTGGGCTGGGGCGCAGAGAATGTCGCATGCTCGCTCGCGTGGCCCACCACAGTGGAGGGGGGGGGGGGCAATCACTTGCACGTTTTTCCTACGCATAAGCAAAATAAACTAAATAAAACTAAGAAGAATACTATTATATTTGTATTTTTGTCTTTTATGGTTTAATGCAAAAGTTTTAAAAGGATGCACAAAATTGTGTTGAAAAAATACTTCCAGTTTAGATGACAAAAATTGAAACTCTCTAAACAAACAAACGTATTATTTAGTCTCTTTACTCGCCGAGAGATGGCGCTACTCAATTTAGGTTGTCTAGTCTCTTTACTCGCCGATAGATGGCGCTACTCAATTTAGACAACCATTACATGTTGCCTATGGTTGGTATAATTTGTTGGAAGTGTGAACGATGGAAATAACTTTAATTTACAAAAGCACGGATATCAATTAATTGTAGATATCATTATATGACACGCTTATCTTGTCCGACATGATTCGAGAGAGCTTAATTTACTGAATAAATTTAGTAGTTATTTTAGCACAAAGTCTCTTTAGCTCGTCCAATGTTATATATCAACTGTCCAATCATTTTTGCATTGAATTTATAATAGAATCTACTGTAACTACTGTACTGTGAATAACCCAACGAATATAAAAAATAAGAAGAATAAGAAAAAAATCAAAACAGTATGACTAAAATCTTTAAGACCGAGAACAGTCGTTCACATTCTCTCACTTCTCATCAAATATCGGATGATCTCATCGAAGCACCATCCTACGGACGCATTAAATTATACTTTCCACTTCTGCCGTCTAATCAGTGTTCCCGAACGAAGTGTTCGTGAACCGACAGGAAATTCGTACCCAATTGAAAATATATTCTGAACGATGACCAATCGAATCGGTAAATTTTTCACCACCACCATCATCATTATCATCATCGGCTATGCCCCGGTGCGCTATGGGGGTTAATAAAAATTGGCTTGCCGAATCGCCGAACACATTTGTCAATAGTTCAAGTGGCCGGTTGCAATTTGGCAGCACAATAGTACCCTCCCCAGTGTCCCGGCCGCTTCACAAATTTTGACGTGACGTGACGTGGGCCTTTTACATAATTCAAACCGGCCCGCGTACCTAGCCGAGACCACCCATCGCGAGATGATGTGAGCCGTTTTACTGGCGAATTTATCATCCCTCAGTCTGCATTCCGGCGAAGCGATGCCAATCCGTGCGCTGGAATTGTCGTAAATCTGCCGACCAGCACAGACTACGAGAAACGGTGCAATCGTGCTCACCGGAGTCACTGGAGTGAATGGATCAGGTGCTGCGTCAGGCGTGGACACGGAGCGTGGGCTTAGCCATCACGATAACGGAAGCGGACGGGTCAGGCCAGTCCGATTCGGGAGTGAATTTTGTTGTTTATTGCAGTTTATGCAGCGCTGACTAATGGCGGAGCAACCGTGACTATTTGCGGAACACTTGCGCTAGACATTATTACATCTACCGTGGCGTTTATCGTGCCACCGGTATCGAGGCCGGGATTAAGGAATGACAAATCGCAAACGCATTGATGCAGGAAGAAAAAAAGTGCTGATTTCGATCGCTTGTAGGAACGGATTGATAACATTCATCGGGGAAGAGTGTCCAGCCAGCAAACGATTTGCTTATCGAACAAAGCAGCTGATGCATAAGCTTGTAACGCCGCACCTTAAGCTGATGCCTTCAAATGTGGAGAATAATCAGACACATGTAGCAGCAATATAAACTCATAGCAACATTTCGAACTGTTATACTGTTATAACTGTGATTTTAACTTCTAGCTGCAAGTCAGGAGTTTCACGCAAAAGAATGAAAGAGTATGAGAGAACGATGTGTAGAAAAAAGCCAAACGCTGTCGATTGACCCTCCAGATGCTAGATGTGTTGTTTGGAGAGATGATCTTCCAAATGCCTTTATTTAGTCATTCTTCTAATTCAATTGGAGTGGAGAAGAAACGGCAGCGCTTAAGCAGCGATGAATCATATAGAATATAGCTCCCAAAACAGAGTGCTCCAGTTGATATCGTACAACGTACAAGAAAAAGCACTCACAAACTTTTTTTTCGAAATGCACCCCAGGACAAACCTGTCGAACCCTTTATGAGTTTCATTGTTATGACGTTTAATGTTGAAGAAATGATCGGTTCTAAACCTCTAAGTTTCGAGTGAAAATAGTAAGATGAGTATCCAAAACCCTCGAACAAAAGTGTCTGAAACTCCGAATGTATTGTTTTGGTCGAGACGAAGTTTTCTTCTACAGGTGCTAAAGTCTAATGACAGCACCTAGTGCGAATATTGAGGACAACCGGCTAGGTCTTAGCGAGAAAGGACGTCCTTCGCAGACCAATCAAATAAATCACCACCCAACCTAACCTGTGGCTAACCTTTACCCTCGCACCTTCGCCTGGATCCACTTAATCGCTCCTCCTCGTGACCGGTGCGTCACCCAAGCCAAAAAGTCATTAATAGAACCCAGCACAATCTTCCATCTAGCAAGGCGCGTTCCAACCCGAAGCGATTCGCTTTATCACAGCCGAAAAACGGCTGGAGAAGTGTTGGAAGACGCATTACGCATGCCTTCCACTCCGTGCGAAATCCGTGCTGCAGCATGACATCAGCTGCCGGTGACAGTCACTGGAGCCGGAGTCACTACCTTGGGCTGGGGCGCAGAGAATGTCGCATGCTCGCTCGCGTGGCCCACCACAGTGGAGGGGGGGGGGGGGGCAAGAACTGGGAGCAGATGGTGATGAAGTCAGTCGGTCGGTTCTGCGCCGCATCGATTTGTATCCATCTGAAGCGGCCCGAGATGACGCGATACATGACCGCGCGCGGTGGTGATGGTGGCATCGAGTTTTATCGATGAAGTCAGTGTCAGTGCCACGAAACAAACAAAACCACCAGAAACAGCGAAACCGGCACACGCACGTACAGCCTTCACCGGCGACAAACCGGTCACCGAAGGCAGCCGCTGGTCTCCTCACGCTGGTAAATGGACGCCATAGATGGACGGATTTAAAGCCTTCAAATGGTTTACGGTGCGCCCCTCGTGTATCTCCTCCGCCCGGTCGGGTTTCGCGCTTGGCCACCGGCCAAAACGCGTGCCCAACCTTGAAGGGCCATTTTTCTTTCGCACAAGCCAAGCGGGCAAGCATATCGACACCGGCACCAGATCGCGAACCATTTTGCGGTATTTTGGGCGAATTTTGGCCGCAACGTGTTCGATTGCAGTGTACTTTAAACAACACTCTGTTTTGGGCAAACGTCATTGACCCGGCGGGCTAGGCTCGTCTTGGAAGCGCGATGCATTTGCATATATAAGGAGTGGAATCATGGACGGTGGATGTTTGCGTGTCGCTCTCTCGTTAAACGATAAGTAGAACAAAGTCCTAATGCAGGTATGCCGGCGTGAATCGTCTAGACCAGGGGTCGGCAACGTTCGGCCCACCAGCTGCTTTGATCCACACTCGGAGCTAATATTCATAGAAGAAACTTTGTGGTCTTTGTGGACACAGCGTCACAGGACATTAGAAAAGAGAAATTCATAATCAAAAAATAAAAACAGAAATTAAAATCGCTCTAGATAGTTTTCGGTATATAAATATAAGAAATATTCGGTTATCTAATTTTAACGAGTTTTAACGATTAAGTCAAGGAATAAATTATCAAAACTGAACACGCACAAAACACAATTTTAAGTGTTCAGCAAGATCAAATACTACACATATCTTTCGGCCACAAAAAATGTACGGGCTAGGAAGCGCGATGCATTTGCATATACAATGAGTGGACCCGGTGGACGGTGGATGTTTGCGTGTCGCTCTCTCGTTAAGTGATAAGTAGAACAAAGTCCTAATGCAGGTATGCCGGCGTGAATCGTCTAGACCAGGGGTCGGCAACGTTCGGCCCACCAGCTGCTATGATCCACACTCGGAGCTAATATTCATAGAAGAAACTTTGTGGTCTTTGTGGACACAGCGTCACAGGACATTAGAAAAGAGAAATTCATAATCAAAAAATAAAAACAGAAATTAAAATCGCTCTAGATAGTTTTCGGTATATAAATATAAGAAATATTCGGTTATCTAATTTTAACGAGTTTTAACGATTAAGTCAAGGAATAAATTATCAAAACTGAACACGCACAAAACACAATTTTAAGTGTTCAGCAAGATCAAATACTACACATATCTTTCGGCCACAAAAAATGTATTGACCGTATCCTGTGATACTTTAAAACATAACTATTTTTATTGTAATAATAATATATGTTTTCCACGTTCGTATGGTTCCAGGAACCTTATCGATATATTCTAACTAATTTAGTAATTTACTGCAATCCGGTTCTGTTCTAAAAATGCTTGCCGATCCCTGGTCCATAAGCTAGACAAATTTCTTTATGACTACTTCGTTTGCCAAGGCAAAGTTGATGTTTTTCCCCCCTATTTGATATGATTTAATGAGCTCTCTGTAAGATTAATAGACCACGGACGCACGCAAGTAAACAAACGTCCAATGCAGTCAATCACAACAACATTAAACAGCGTCTGTTTTTATCTTCACATTAAAACCATCTGACTTCGAGGTCCTAGAGACCACAAGAACCTTCAAAATACCTTCTGAAATGTTACTTTGTTCCAATAATTTATGTTGATCCTTAATAGAGTAGCTCAAACTCAAATTGACATTAATAAATCATTAATTTTGAATTGATCTGTTGATACAGTTTCAACAAACAACTAAGTGAGTGAGGGGAATTATTATATCTGGAGAAAGTTTCCTGTATACAGTGCCGGACAAAAAAAAACGTAACTTTGTTCAGTAATATTGGTTTATTCCATCCTTTGTAAGGCAACTTAGCTTGCTTACACCAGAAAAAATGCTTACATTTTTGATATTTTTTATGAATATGATTATTTTAAGAGTTTAGTCAAGTCAAGTTGATGATAACTGGATTTCTTCACGTGTTTACATTGACAATTGAGATCGAAAATGGCAACAAAGATGATTATTTCCGGAGCAAACACACATGCATATTTGCTACCGTTATCATTTGTTTGTGAAAACCCACGGAACAGGTGTTCCGATGCGGTGAAATGAAAGCAACCTGATTAGTGCAATTGAAACAACCTCGAGCAAACTCATGTCTCCTTCAGTGGCATTTTACTTGCCAACTGTTTGCGCTTTTGGCAACAATGTGTTCCGACGTCTAGCCTAACTACCGATAAACGGCAATGGGCAGTTTCCCTTTTTTTCACTTTCCAACTCGATAACCGAATGTGTTTGCCGATGCAATTAGGCGATAGGCTCGAAAAGCTTGCACTTCTGCGCGCTATCATTCGGTGACATCAGGTGCGAGATCGGTATATAGAGTGCCTCTTCAAGATTGTGTAACTGATGGGCTGATGCACATTTTAAACGCCACAGGGAAGCAAAATTGTGGCACACAGTGTGCAAATACTTCTTAAAAGTACGACTTTTTTCTTCAATATACAGTGTCCACGTCACTGTTTGCATAAAGTGGTGTAAAAACTGGCCCACCAGCGCGTTTGCGTCACCGTGCCGGCGGAAGGGTTCCCGGTTGGCGTTTTTTTTAACAAACCCAAACGTCAATTAGTAGTGCATACACATACGCAGCAGAACACCTTCTCGCCGGCACGCACCTCACCCAAACAACAAACAAACAACACCGGCCTGTGGCACATCGATCGGGCCACGAGATGAGCGTTCAGAATAGAAGGAAAGCTGCCGCAAATTCCGGGCTCACCGGGCGTTGCGAATGTAAACAGCGGACGTGGTGATGCCGCCCGGAGCATTCGGCCGGTGGGGACCTTCACTTGGAACGGCTATTAATAACGATGCTTGTTGTCTTCGGCACACTAACGACCTGACCGAACCTGGGTGTTGCGATCGCTCTGGGAAGCGCGGCGCAGAGATTGGCGCGTGGTTAAAGGTCGCTCGGGTGTCTCTCAAGTGATGACATCAGATTATAAATCCAGACACTACCACCGCCATGAGCAGCAGTACACAAAAAACACATCTGCCAGCTTCATCAAACGAAGGCAGCGTTGATCAACGCACTGTTCAGTATCGATTTGCATTCGGGTCGTTTTTGTGCGGACAGCAACAGCAACCTCGGAGAGGGTTTGGTTCGTTGGTCCATCGCCGATTCTACTGCCGAAGGACGCCCCAGCCGTCAGCGGATCCGAGTGTCAGAACGTGTCGATATGGACGTGTGCTACAGGCGATGGTGGTGTTCGTTTTTTTCAGTTGTTGGACACAACAAACCACGCTGCCGTAAGTGAGTGAGGGGAATTATTATATCTGGAGAAAGTTTCCTGTATACAGTGCCGGACAAAAAAAAAACGTAACTTTGTTCAGTAATATTGGTTTATTCCATCCTTTGTAAGGCAACTTAGCTTGCTTACACCAGAAAAAATGCTTACATTTTTGATATTTTTTATGAATATGATTATTTGAAGAGTTTAGTCAAGTCAAGTTGATGATAACTGGATTTCTTCACGTGTTTACATTGACAATTGAGATCGAAAATGGCAACAAAGATGATTATTTCCGGAGCAAACACACATGCATATTTGCTACCGTTATCATTTGTTTGTGAAAACCCACGGAACAGGTGTTCCGATGCGGTGAAATGAAAGCAACCTGATTAGTGCAATTGAAACAACCTCGAGCAAACTCATGTCTCCTTCAGTGGCATTTTACTTGCCAACTGTTTGCGCTTTTGGCAACAATGTGTTCCGACGTCTAGCCTAACTACCGATAAACGGCAATGGGCAGTTTCCCTTTTTTTCACTTTCCAACTCGATAACCGAATGTGTTTGCCGATGCAATTAGGCGATAGGCTCGAAAAGCTTGCACTTCTGCGCGCTATCATTCGGTGACATCAGGTGCGAGATCGGTATATAGAGTGCCTCTTCAAGATTGTGTAACTGATGGGCTGATGCACATTTTAAACGCCACAGGGAAGCAAAATTGTGGCACACAGTGTGCAAATACTTCTTAAAAGTACGACTTTTTTCTTCAATATACAGTGTCCACGTCACTGTTTGCATAAAGTGGTGTAAAAACTGGCCCACCAGCGCGTTTGCGTCACCGTGCCGGCGGAAGGGTTCCCGGTTGGCGTTTTTTTTAACAAACCCAAACGTCAATTAGTAGTGCATACACATACGCAGCAGAACACCTTCTCGCCGGCACGCACCTCACCCAAACAACAAACAAACAACACCGGCCTGTGGCACATCGATCGGGCCACGAGATGAGCGTTCAGAATAGAAGGAAAGCTGCCGCAAATTCCGGGCTCACCGGGCGTTGCGAATGTAAACAGCGGACGTGGTGATGCCGCCCGGAGCATTCGGCCGGTGGGGACCTTCACTTGGAACGGCTATTAATAACGATGCTTGTTGTCTTCGGCACACTAACGACCTGACCGAACCTGGGTGTTGCGATCGCTCTGGGAAGCGCGGCGCAGAGATTGGCGCGTGGTTAAAGGTCGCTCGGGTGTCTCTCAAGTGATGACATCAGATTATAAATCCAGACACTACCACCGCCATGAGAGCATTTTACTTGCCAACTGTTTGCTCTTTTGGCAACAATGTGTTCCGACGTCTAGCCTAACTACCGATAAACGGCAATGGGCAGTTTCCCTTTTTTTCACTTTCCAACTCGATAACCGAATGTGTTTGCCGATGCAATTAGGCGATAGGCTCGAAAAGCTTGCACTTCTGCGCGCTATCATTCGGTGACATCAGGTGCGAGATCGGTATATAGAGTGCCTCTTCAAGATTGTGTAACTGATGGGCTGATGCACATTTTAAACGCCACAGGGAAGCAAAATTGTGGCACACAGTGTGCAAATACTTCTTAAAAGTACGACTTTTTTCTTCAATATACAGTGTCCACGTCACTGTTTGCATAAAGTGGAGTAAAAAATGGCCCACCAGCGTGTTTGCGTCACCGTGCCGGCGGAAGGGATCCCGGTTGGCGTTTTTTTTAACAAACCCAAACGTCAATTAGTAGTGCATACACATACGCCGCAGAACACCTTCTCGCCGGCACGCACCTCACCCAAACAACAAACAAACAACACCGGCCTGTGGCACATCGATCGGGCCACGAGATGAGCGTTCAGAATAGAAGGAAAGCTGCCGCAAATTCCGGGCTCACCGGGCGTTGCGAATGTAAACAGCGGACGTGGTGATGCCGCCCGGAGCATTCGGCCGGTGGGGACCTTCACTTGGAACGGCTATTAATAACGATGCTTGTTGTCTTCGGCACACTAACGACCTGACCGAACCTGGGTGTTGCGATCGCTCTGGGAAGCGCGGCGCAGAGATTGGCGCGTGGTTAAAGGTCGCTCGGGTGTCTCTCAAGTGATGACATCAGATTATAAATCCAGACACTACCACCGCCATGAGCAGCAGTACACAAAAAACACATCTGCCAGCTTCATCAAACGAAGGCAGCGTTGATCAACGCACTGTTCAGTATCGATTTGCATTCGGGTCGTTTTTGTGCGGACAGCAACAGCAACCTCGGAGAGGGTTTGGTTCGTTGGTCCATCGCCGATTCTACTGCCGAAGGACGCCCCAGCCGTCAGCGGATCCGAGTGTCAGAACGTGTCGATATGGACGTGTGCTACAGGCGATGGTGGTGTTCGTTTTTTTCAGTTGTTGGACACAACAAACCACGCTGCCGCTGATAAGTGGAACGCCACACCGTGTCATTATCAACGCGACACCCGGATGTTAATTAAAAACTGAACAGTGCATGGCGTTCGTTTGAGCACATCTGAATTTTAATTCAAACTAAATTAATACAACAAAATGATGTTAAATTACAGGATTTCTTTGGTTTTGTGTAGACTGAGATACTTTATTATTTCATTAGCATTGTTTAAGTTTATTTCTGACGATTGTGTTAAGAAGCAATATCATTTGTCCAATTTAATAGGAACAACAACTTAGAGAAGACCTTTCAACTCATTGATTCTCTTCAAGAGTTCTCGATTCGTTTTTTAACATCTTTCTTATAAATTGAATCGGTTTTCGCATTTGTTTTCAACGCGATGATCTAGCATATCGAAAACTTTTACTTGTACGCAAAAGCTATCCTTGCAGTGGACAGAAACGTCAAAATGAAGCTTTTCTTCTTCGGAAAAAGCGAGTCCATTCCATCACAGTTGGCGTTGAGCGAAGCTTACGATATACATATTCCCCGAATAGGGTAAGTGATACACTCATTACTCTTGTGCTTTGAAAAGATAGTAATAATTTCAACCAAAGCACATTTCTACCGAAAATAAAATAACAACTATCCCGACTTCGTTCCGTTTTGTGCGTGCGACCAAACAAATGCAACGCACTGTAGCAAAAAATAAACACATATTTAAAGAAGCCCATTTTTTCGTTTCTATTTTTATAGTAAAATAAACTTCTGGTTTGACGTTCTGCGGTCATTATGGGGAGGGCGACGCATTAGCCTTTGGTAATTAATGACAGTGATTGGCTGCAGTCGGTCGGTCGCGCAGCTCGAGCCATCAACCCACGGCACGGCTATCAATTAGCCAATCGAACCGATGCAGAGCATGGGCCCTAATCTCGGGCCGAGGCACAGCACAAGACACAAACCCACACCGGAATAACACATTTCCTAATGATTGAAAAGTTAACCGACCGTGGCGACATTGGCACTGGGAAAGGAAGTGATGCTTTGGAAGTGCATGAAGCGTGTCAAAATGATGGTGGGGTTTTGTGCGCAACCGTCGGTCGATCACGTACGACGACGCCGACGACGGTTCAATAGCATAGGAAATAGGTTTTGTTTTGCTCGCTTTTTTCTCTCCCCCTTGCGTTTAGTTCAATGGATTATCGATTTAAAAAAAAGGAGAAGCAAACCCCCATCTGCCCTTCCAATCGATATGGAGCGAGATATGAACGGTGTTGAGCAAAACGATACATTTTTAGCCGCCTTCGTGGGTCGCTGGCGCGCACGTCGATAAAGACGTTGTCAAAAAGGTTGTAAACGGAAGACATAAAACTGACGACGCACGGTCGGAATGTGATGACAAATATGATTGTTATTTGGAATTACAAATTATCATTTTCAGTAAAGTTGTGTGTTTGAAAAAAAAATGTACGTTATTGCTATCTCTACATGCTCCAACCAAACCCAGGTCAAAGTTTTAGCTTCAGTGCAGTGGATGTGTCTTTTTGAACGTGTTGATAAACAGTGCTTGGTTTTACGATATTAAAGAATGTCTAATGTAGTGTAGTAATACGATAGAAACAGAAAGCTTAACGAGTACTAACGATTGTTAACAGGGTCTTTCTGCATAGGAGAAAACGAAGATCATACAGAGTGAAGAGAAAGATTAGTTCATAAAATAACATAAAAAATTAAAAAGAACATAACTGTCATTAAACGCACCATCGGATTGTTTAACCAGACTAATAGTGTGTAATAAACACTCCGATTTATATAAAAGTATAATTGTGAAAAGGGTTTGCTACAAAGAGCCATTTTCCAGGAACGATATGGATAAGTCAGAAGCGAAGTAATCAATATAAAACAAAATAATTGAAATGGATAGCTATGGAAAATGTTAAATTCTAGCTACAATATTTAAAACAAACAAAAATTCTAATAAAACAAATAAAAAATCTACAACCTACCACGCATTTGCATACATGTTCTGTCGCACGGGGCGCTCTTATCATTGCAATGTGCAACACGTGTCACCGGTTTTTGAAGGGCGTGCGTGTGTGCAACCACGTAATTGCTCGGTAAATCTGAACCCATACCCGATGGCCAACAGGGCGGCGTGCGTCGTTGCAATTACCGAACAAATGAGCCGTGCCCGGGGCAGGGAGGCTCGTTCCGAAGATGAGTTAATTTAGCATCTAAACGTTACATGTGCAGGAAACGATGCAGCTCAGCCGGGCCTATCAGCGACTCACTCGCGTCGTCAAAATCTGTACTTATTTATTATTACTTCGAGTGGAACAGGACGTGAAGTCATGCGCAGCGTCTTTGCAGCCGTCGGAGCCGTTCAATCGCTGCCCGGTCGCCTCTCTCGATGGAGCGGATAATTACGAACGAGGTTTTATTGTGATGAGGCCGCAGCCATTCCGGCTGCGCTAAGGTGGTGGTTATTAGCTTTTTAAATCCAGTCATCGACCACCCTTTTCAACAGGGGGCAACGACGACGAGACGTATTGGCATCGGAAACGTATTGAGCAGAAGACACCTAGGCAAGCCGCACGTGACGTGACGAATTGGTGCGGTCGGATAAAAACCTGGATTAGCGTGCGGGATAAGGGAGGAGATTAGCATTCGATATTGAGTTTTGGCAGCTGGGTTCACACTTCAGGCATTTTAAAACAGTTTATTCCCTTCCAATCATCATTCTAACAACAATGAAGGGCTTTAGATAAAACTTTTTTTTCCTTTTGCAAAAAGTACCTTCACATAATATTGGAGGAATGAATGAATGAATGAACAT
>KZ072371.1:12920-38405 GCA_002091845.1 Anopheles cracens
AAAAAAAAACTCAAAAAAGAAACAAATCGTATAATGCAATACGTCAACAAAGGAGGTAAAAGAGGCACATTTCAGGCGGTTGCTAGCGCTTGTTTGTCGAGCGTGCCCAATTGCCCGGTCCAATTGCAAATTGCAAAATTATATATGTAACGAACAGGCAGGCAGGCAGATACGCAACATAAAAAATTGAAACAAACAGAAACCAGCATACAAAGCAAATTAACAAACAAATACAAACAAGGGCTCGCTAAATGTTCCACAAAAGCGCAATGTAAGAGTAGAAAACGATCGACAACAATGGAAGCAAGTGAATGGGATTAAGAAACACAAAATTACGCACACACACACACACCGCGTAATGGAGAGGGCAATGAACGGCGGCACAAAATACTAAATCAATATTTATCATATTTACATTTTTAAGCTTAAACATTTACACGAAATGGAGTATATTTAAAGGCGAGGAGGAAATTAGCTCGATCTCTCGCTCTCGTCGTAACATTGTGAGCGAAACGCGCACCCGTAACGTCTCTAAGTCCGCGATGGTTTTCCGCGCTTTCGGGAGTCATTCCTGGTCGAAGCGGTGTTAAACTTAAAATAAATGCCCTTAAACGATAGTACCACTTCATACACGGTCACGCGTTCCACACTCGTTCTGCCCTGCTTATATTCACCTTCTTCATCTTCTTCCTATACTTATTCTTCGTCTTCGTCTTCTCCTACCACTAACCACTCAGATAATCTCGTGCCGCTGCTGTGCGCTGTAGAAGCTCTCGTAAGCGGTTAGTTCAGTGGTTACTTTGTTCAGCGCGCACCGTAAAGCGGTGAAGGTTTGATTTTCACGCCACAAACACAAAGGTCAACCTGCTGCTAGCAACCTCGACCGGTTAGGGGCGAAAAAGCGGACATCCAGAGATGCTGAGTGCCGACCTGTATCAGCTATATACATATACATATAATACACACTAATGGATATCGAGTAAGTCCACCACCTCAATGGTAACGCAAGTAGCAATAGCAAATAATGTTTATGGAAGCCCATACGGAACGGAAACGAATCGATTTCCTGACGAAATCAGTGTGCAACCGGACAAGATACAGTAAAACGCATGGATCCTTCGTAAACTTTATCATACACCACCATGTCGCCATTCTGTGTAAAACAAACAAATAAAATGGAGGGAAAATACATGAGAACCAGATTTAGAAATTAAGAGAGAACGAGAGTAATCAACCTAACAGAGTGGAATGGAAGGAAATAAACATTAGTTAACATTTTTACAGTTTCTCCGACTGTTTTGTATACAGAGCCAGTGTTGATATGGATGTGAAAAACAAAAAAAAACTCAAAAAAGAAACAAATCGTATAATGCAATACGTCAACAAAGGAGGTAAAAGAGGCACATTTCAGGCGGTTGCTAGCGCTTGTTTGTCGAGCGTGCCCAATTGCCCGGTCCAATTGCAAATTGCAAAATTATATATGTAACGAACAGGCAGGCAGGCAGATACGCAACATAAAAAATTGAAACAAACAGAAACCAGCATACAAAGCAAATTAACAAACAAATACAAACAAGGGCTCGCTAAATGTTCCACAAAAGCGCAATGTAAGAGTAGAAAACGATCGACAACAATGGAAGCAAGTGAATGGGATTAAGAAACACAAAATTACGCACACACACACACACCGCGTAATGGAGAGGGCAATGAACGGCGGCACAAAATACTAAATCAATATTTATCATATTTACATTTTTAAGCTTAAACATTTACACGAAATGGAGTATATTTAAAGGCGAGGAGGAAATTAGCTCGATCTCTCGCTCTCGTCGTAACATTGTGAGCGAAACGCGCACCCGTAACGTCTCTAAGTCCGCGATGGTTTTCCGCGCTTTCGGGAGTCATTCCTGGTCGAAGCGGTGTTAAACTTAAAATAAATGCCCTTAAACGATAGTACCACTTCATACACGGTCACGCGTTCCACACTCGTTCTGCCCTGCTTATATTCACCTTCTTCATCTTCTTCCTATACTTATTCTTCGTCTTCGTCTTCTCCTACCACTAACCACTCAGATAATCTCGTGCCGCTGCTGTGCGCTGTAGAAGCTCTCGTAAGCGGTTAGTTCAGTGGTTACTTTGTTCAGCGCGCACCGTAAAGCGGTGAAGGTTTGATTTTCACGCCACAAACACAAAGGTCAACCTGCTGCTGTACGCTAAACGTTGCTAAGTCCAAGCCACCACACTGGAAAGAGGGAGTGCCGTCGGAGGCAGGTGAAAAATATCAAAGACGCAATTTTGGCACGTGCGCACGTGCGCGTTGGACGCGCAAGTCACCTGTAATTAGGGGTGGAAGCGAAACATTACTAGCCTCGGTAATACTATATAGGTGTTTTTTGGTACATTTTTGCATCTACCTGCTCTGGAACAGCAATTGAAGTATAATACTCTATAACGTTTAAATGATAACAGATTTTTAATAAAAACAAACCAAACCAAGTGCGATGCGAAACGCGCATCGGCGTTGTACGTTAAAAGTGGACACACCAGCGCTAATCTATAAAAGCAAACCAGCAAATAAACAAACACTAAATACATATACACGTTAAAGCAAACAAAAATCATAAATCGTGTACCAAACGGCAGCAGTATCAAGGATAACGAAACTTTAAACCGCGAAGGCTCTCCGGGTCGATGAACGTTGTCGGATTGGTTTCTTTTTGTGCGCTCACGCTATGTGTTCTAGTGGAGTTCCATAATTCGACGTTTGTTTTGCCTGCCTGGGTGCGTTTGTGTGCGAATTAGTCTGACGTTTACGTCAAAGCAAGTCGCCGCACACTTGGATCGACTACTGCGCGGTTGCACCGTGGCAAGATTTTAGAAACATTAATATGCTTAACATTCAACAACACTTTTGTTGATGGAACAGTTTGATTGTCGAGTCTGCCGAGTTTATTAGATTAGTTCGAACGATGGGAGGAACGAGACGCTCCCGGTGTGTTGTTTGTTAGGTTCCACTGCACTAGAAACGCGGTCAGCAACAGTACACTTTGCGGCAGTATCGTATCGTGCGAAAGTTTCGATTTTAAAAGGAAACCGTTTAAAAACAATCTTAAACTTATTGAAAAGCGTAACGCATCATAACGAACTAAACAATATAATGTTTAACAGAATATAAACACAGAGACAAGAAGACGAACATAAAGAGGGGAAATCGTCTAATGCGAACGAATCCGATTAGTAACGTTGCAAAACAAGAAACAAACAGAGAAGGAGAGAGGGCGAGAGAGCGAGAGAGAGCATTTGTTTTAAAAATGCGTGTAATATTTGAGTACTTTTACTGAAAGATTATTGTAATTTATTGCTGATTAGGCATGTTGAAAGCAACAGGGCGGGCGAACCAGAGGCAAACAAAATGCAAAGAACAAATAAAGCAACTAGCAATGGAAAAGAGCGAAAGGATAAAAGGGCCCATTTAACGTCCATATCGGACTGCATCGGTTTGTTTCGGAGAATGGGTTAGAGTTTTCGTCTAACGCGAGCGATTTTTAAACCATTAGCTGCTCGATTTGCTGTTTGTGCAAGTTGTTGTTGATTTTTCGTTTGCTTTAGGCTTTGCACTTGAATGTTAACCATTTCAACGATTTTTTTTTGGACAATATATGCCACCACATGAGGCAGAAAATCACATTCACGTTTTGAAAAGTTTTGAGTTGATCAAGTTTGAAAAGACTCACGGATAGGACGGTGTTATCAGCAGATGACTAACGAATAACAACAAAACCACTTTAACGTTCGATAGCTGCTATAAACAATCAAAAACTAACATGAAATAGAATCCTATAAAACAAACACTAATAACTACTATCGTTTTATTCGTGATGAAAATTAATTTAACGTAGAATCATAGATCGCAGCAGTAACGTGTAGAGAGAAACTATGTTAAACGCATCAGAAACTGCAAACAAAAGAACAAAACACATATCAAGGATAACGAAACTTTAAACCGCGAAGGCTCTCCGGGTCGATGAACGTTGTCGGATTGGTTTCTTTTTGTGCGCTCACGCTATGTGTTCTAGTGGAGTTCCATAATTCGACGTTTGTTTTGCCTGCCTGGGTGCGTTTGTGTGCGAATTAGTCTGACGTTTACGTCAAAGCAAGTCGCCGCACACTTGGATCGACTACTGCGCGGTTGCACCGTGGCAAGATTTTAGAAACATTAATATGCTTAACATTCAACAACACTTTTGTTGATGGAACAGTTTGATTGTCGAGTCTGCCGAGTTTATTAGATTAGTTCGAACGATGGGAGGAACGAGACGCTCCCGGTGTGTTGTTTGTTAGGTTCCACTGCACTAGAAACGCGGTCAGCAACAGTACACTTTGCGGCAGTATCGTATCGTGCGAAAGTTTCGATTTTAAAAGGAAACCGTTTAAAAACAATCTTAAACTTATTGAAAAGCGTAACGCATCATAACGAACTAAACAATATAATGTTTAACAGAATATAAACACAGAGACAAGAAGACGAACATAAAGAGGGGAAATCGTCTAATGCGAACGAATCCGATTAGTAACGTTGCAAAACAAGAAACAAACAGAGAAGGAGAGAGGGCGAGAGAGCGAGAGAGAGCATTTGTTTTAAAAATGCGTGTAATATTTGAGTACTTTTACTGAAAGATTATTGTAATTTATTGCTGATTAGGCATGTTGAAAGCAACAGGGCGGGCGAACCAGAGGCAAACAAAATGCAAAGAACAAATAAAGCAACTAGCAATGGAAAAGAGCGAAAGGATAAAAGGGCCCATTTAACGTCCATATCGGACTGCATCGGTTTGTTTCGGAGAATGGGTTAGAGTTTTCGTCTAACGCGAGCGATTTTTAAACCATTAGCTGCTCGATTTGCTGTTCGTGCAAGTTGTTGTTGATTTTTCGTTTGCTTTAGGCTTTGCACTTGAATGTTAACCATTTCAACGATTTTTTTTTGGACAATATATGCCACCACATGAGGCAGAAAATCACATTCACGTTTTGAAAAGTTTTGAGTTGATCAAGTTTGAAAAGACTCACGGATAGGACGGTGTTATCAGCAGATGACTAACGAATAACAACAAAACCACTTTAACGTTCGATAGCTGCTATAAACAATCAAAAACTAACATGAAATAGAATCCTATAAAACAAACACTAATAACTACTATCGTTTTATTCGTGATGAAAATTAATTTAACGTAGAATCATAGATCGCAGCAGTAACGTGTAGAGAGAAACTATGTTAAACGCATCAGAAACTGCAAACAAAAGAACAAAACACAAGACAGGAAATAAAAGATCTCAAACACAGCAGAGTTTACAACAGAGATGTCTTATCTATACAAACCTTCTGTTACGCGTGTTTTGGAAGATGGTTTTGGATTTGTTTGAAATTTAATATCGTAACTTGTAACGAGATAACGAGAGCACGAGCGAGAAGTGAGAAAATGGAGAAGAAGGAGAAATTATTTCCGGATCAAATACGACTTCTGCCGTACGTAGTCAAACTACTGATATGACCGGATAGTGGTCACAAACAGCAAAATCAACGTTAACAATTTTGTCTAACTTAGCGTAATATACTAATAGCACAATTAGAGACGATAGCTAAACGATGGTAACAACCGATGTTCTGCAGCAGGCAGAGGTAAAGCTGAAGATGCAAACCTGGCGGATACGTTGTCCTTACTTCGTGGATCAAGTCAGCAAACAAGCGTAGTAGGCGGAGAACAACGCGCCCATCATTCTCGGCGTATATCACTTCCCATACAGAAGACTCGGTTTGCGAAAGTGGCAAGATGAGATTAATAATTAAAAACAAAACAAACACACTAAACAACGTTGGTATATTAACAACAGATCAAACAATATAAACATAATGTAAACACTAAATCTAACAAAACTAAACTAAAATTACACGGAGACACGCGGGCAAAACTCGAACACGAAATATGGCGTTGCGGCAACCAAAACCCCCCATTTGATTACATTAATCATTAATAAGCATATTTGGAGAATGCATTCTGGACTTAAGCAGACTAAACGCAGGCAACAACTTTAACATAAAAAATTAAAACACAGAACAGAACAAACGGAGCATACAATAATCATGCTATCGCGAGCGGTGCCCGAGAGGAGCGCAGGCAAACAAAACAAAAGAGGAAATGAACGAACGAACCGTGGTTGATTGACCGCTGCACTGAAGAACAGCCCAGGTAAGGCGGCATCCGGAAGGAAATCAAGCCAATAAACAATTTACGGAACCAAATAAAAACGAGATACACCGTGTACTAACTGCTTTGCGACAGAACTGTGCAAGGGGAAAGAAATTTGTGTGCTGTTTTTTTCTCGTATTTTCCACCTTCTTTGTTCTTTCGTTGCATGACATGCACATTTTTTTGTTGCTCCCTTTTTTTTACACATTTCTTTACATTATCCATTTATTTCTTCTTATGTACTCTTCACAAAAGGTCACGCGGGGGTTGTTGCGGTAGTTGCGGCCCTACCTTATCCTATACCGTACACATGTGGATACGCTCGTAGCACGAAAATTAGTTTTTAGTAACTAGAACAGAAAACCATTGTTTTAGATTAACAATTTTTAGTTATTTCAACCACACTAAGAAGATAAGAATAGCACAAAAACTAACAAAACACATAAGGAAGGTTGTTTGGTTGCGCTTCAGTAAGAAACGGGAAGGAAGCCTATGTTAGGTTAAACATCTTAGCAAACTGGTTTGTTTCTGGAAGCAGCATCAGCACAGCTCCGGAACATCTTTCTGTTGCGTTGCGCGAAAGATCACATTCGAGTTTTCACACACACACAAACACGAAACACACGCACACAACAAAGCTAACAGTGTAAGAGGTACGATTTTGAGATGAATGTTAATTAGCAAAATAATTAATACGAACAAAGGAGCAAGAAGCAAAAGTGAGACAGAGAAAGCAGAAGATAAACAAATGAGATACATATAGAGTGGGCGGAAAAGGATTAGAATATACATTGCATTAGGAACTCTACAGTGGATTGGATTTTTTTAATTCTCTTTTCCTGCTCTTTCGTTTTGAACTATTTGAACTACTCATCTTGTGTTTTGAAAACTCCGGCACTTTGGCACCTTCATTTGCCAATGGAGGAATTTTACGTATGAATAAGTTAGGCAAAACCTTGAAGTGTTTTTTTCTTGTTTTTTTCATCTATTTTTAATATGTTGCATTACCGCAACTCCACGAGACGGTTCCGGTTGTTGTTGTTGTTGTTGAACTCGTTAGTGCGGCGGCTCACAATACTAAAACGTAGTCGCAGATGCTCAAATGGTTCCAAGAAAGCCATCCACTCGTGATGCACGTGAAGCGCACAACCTATAATTACGAATGCAGTCTTCTCCGGATGTTGCCGTGGTTGAACTTGATATATACGTTGAACTTGATATTGCAGCAATATTCGTTCCGGTGCACTTTACATCAAACTGTTTCCGCTCCCTCTGCCAGCACTTGGGTTGGGTTTGTGTAACACTTGAAATCCTACTTACCAGCAAGCGAAAATTGCATTGAACGAAAGACTAAGCCCGGCTAAAGTTACTCTTCCGAGACAAAGCTGACAACAACAAGAAACGACGCGCACAAAAAAAAATCTGATGCCAAATTAGGTGGATGGGTACTGTGAAAACTCGAATGTGATCTTTCGCGCAACGCAACAGAAAGATGTTCCGGAGCTGATGCTGCTTCCAGAAACAAACCAGTTTGCTAAGATGTTTAACCTAACATAGGCTTCCTTCCCGTTTCTTACTGAAGCGCAACCAAACAACCTTCCTTATGTGTTTTGTTAGTTTTTGTGCTATTCTTATCTTCTTAGTGTGGTTGAAATAACTAAAAATTGTTAATCTAAAACAATGGTTTTCTGTTCTAGTTACTAAAAACTAATTTTCGTGCTACGAGCGTATCCACATGTGTACGGTATAGGATAAGGTAGGGCCGCAACTACCGCAACAACCCCCGCGTGACCTTTTGTGAAGAGTACATAAGAAGAAATAAATGGATAATGTAAAGAAATATGTAAAAAAAAGGGAGCAACAAAAAAATGTGCATGTCATGCAACGAAAGAACAAAGAAGGTGGAAAATACGAGAAAAAAACAGCACACAAATTTCTTTCCCCTTGCACAGTTCTGTCGCAAAGCAGTTAGTACACGGTGTATCTCGTTTTTATTTGGTTCCGTAAATTGTTTATTGGCTTGATTTCCTTCCGGATGCCGCCTTACCTGGGCTGTTCTTCAGTGCAGCGGTCAATCAACCACGGTTCGTTCGTTCATTTCCTCTTTTGTTTTGTTTGCCTGCGCTCCTCTCGGGCACCGCTCGCGATAGCATGATTATTGTATGCTCCGTTTGTTCTGTTCTGTGTTTTAATTTTTGTTCCATTTCAGTTTTTAGCTGTAAAGATGCTGGTTTAATCTTGCTGCTTTCGCTGCCTAAACGTTTCGAGCCAACGGTTTTCTTAACGTGTGTGTATGTGTGTGTGTTTGTGTTTGATCGTGGTCTCTGCAATCGATGCAGGATTTTGCCATGACTTTGTTCCGGTGTAAAAGATGATAGTGGTGGTAGTCAAATGAGTGAAACTATAAGACATATACCTTTCGTTCTGGGCTATTGCGCTTTGCTTTGGGTTGATAGTTTAACATGGGGGCTTTAAATGGTAAATTGTTTTGGTGGAAATGGTTTGGTTGGTTGTTTCGCTGCTGTTTGATATTATAACCTGTTTGTGGAGTTTTCTGTTTCTCTATTGCATTTTTCATTTGTTTGGTTGGGAGTGGGTTTTGCTGCTTCCGTTCTGTTTGTTGCTGCTGTTGTTGCTGTTGTTGATGTTGTTAGTGTTGTTGTTTGATCGTTGATCTTGATAACGAACGTAGCGACGAGCTTCAAGATAAAGCGTATGCAATCGTGTCGGAAGCAGCTTTCCAAAACATTCGGTGTGCCTTATTAGAGATACCTGTACACGCGGCTATTCGAACGAACTATAAGGCTAACAACTAAAGTAAAATCTGCCTTCCTAAGCGTCCCACATCCCGATCTGATCACCTTTAAAACGAAAAATACCTAACCGTACGAACAAAACCTAAATCGACTCGACAAACTTAACGCTATCCGTGAGCATCGCTCAACACTCTACGCGTCGCCATCTAAACACTTATTGTACTGTACTGATCGGAAATGAACATTGCCCGCCCGGTTTTCGCCTGGCGCACGATCGGGCATCCCGATCCCGCACCAAACAAACCCGGAATCGAGCGAACGAGCGAAACTAAACCTTACAACGTAACCATTGGCTTCAGTGGCATTGGAATCGTTAAAGCTAACCCTTAAGTAATCGGAAAAGGAGTTCGAGTTGCCGAGCGTCACCGGTTCCGGTTGCCGGCGTCACTCGAACCCCTTCGGTTAGAATCTAAACGCTTTGCTGGTGTCGCTGCTACATCTGCTGTGTTTCAAGCAGGGGTTGTACAACTTAACTCGAGAAGAATCTGTAATGGAAAACTTATCCGCTAACCCCGAGCCTAGCTGAAGTAGACGTAAAACAAAACCTACCGCCTAATGCCGTGTATTGCATGTACAAAACGAGAAAAAAACGAAAGACAATATAACCTAAACGCGTACACCCTTTTACACGCTACCTTCCTGAACTGATGAACTAACTCTAACCGGCTTCTGTGGCTGTTTTCGTCCGTTTCTGGAGTGTGTCTTTTTAAAATGTACACTGTTCGAATGCCGCGGTGTGTCTCTCGCATTCCCCACCCCATTGGCGATTAAAATGGTGATCGTGATGATTGCGGCAGGCGGACCCGATCGCAGTCGAAACTGGCACTACTAACTACCTTTTGAAGCCACCGCGGGTGGGCGCGAAGTCACTCCCGCGACACGATTGCACACGCCTATACGCTTCCGTCGGCACGTCCGTCAAACTCATATTAAACCTGTTGGACTGTTAGTTAAACAAAAAAAAATCGACTACGAACAGAGAAACTTAATCCCGCTGCTGCTTGTTCCGGCAGTGTGGGAATCGGCAAACTTAACTCTGATCCTGTTGGTTTGTTTGTTTGCTGTTGTTTCAGATTGATCCGTTCCTCGTGTGTATATGTGTGTGTGTGTATTTGTTTGTGATCCTTCGATCGGTCGGACTCATGCACGCTTCTTATGCAAGATTAATTCTAGTGAGTTGGCCTGCTAAAGTGTCGTTTCTGCGCTCGGTCTGCGCCCACAGTGGGGCACCAAGATGGGATTCGTATGTGAGCTCTATTTACAAGTTATTCGCCGCTAGCCTTTTATTTCCTTCCTCCTCATTTCACTACGGCAGGAGAGTGTAACACATTCGGCCTATTAGAATGTTCAATCCTCTAGCTTGATCTTGATCTTGTCCACGGTGCTACAACGCAAACTAGGTCGGTTTGGTTCGACTCGTCATTACTGTGAAGCTGTGTCTCTGGTTACATCTGTCTACATACACGCTGTGGTTGCTCTTTGCGATCCTTATCGTTCTGCTGCATCTTACTAGTACTATTAGCTGTGTGTATGTGTTTTGTGGATGTTTGCTTGCTGTTTGTTTGTTTGTTTGGGTAGGTTCCTTTTGCAAGTGTGACACTGTTTTTACTCTCATTATTTTATGGCTATTGCTGTCTGTAGTTCTGTGTGGCTGTGTGTGTATTTCTCTGCAGGGATCTGTGTGACCATTGCAGTTAAGCTTAATTGTAATGTACATTTAGTTCTGTAGCCCTTGCCGTCCTACTAATCTTCTGGCTATGATGCGTTCGCTGTAGTTGCTTTCGCATTTCGCCATTTTGTTCGAGTTCCCAGGATTGTGGTACCCAAGAGAACGTTCTCAAACGCTGTTTGTGCTGATGTTTCGGTCGCTTCCTTCTCTGCCAGCACGGTTTTGTAAACATCCAAGAACCAACGCAGGTGTACAAACCAAGCACAGCAATGCATTCTTAAAGCGTTGACCATGTTCAGCGTAGATTGTGTGTACTTGCTTGCTTTGCTTTGAAGTTTCCTCGCAAACCGTTTGCAAGATTGTTTCCGCATCTGTTCAGTACGGTGATCGATAAACAATATAAACTACCAACAAAAATGCGTAATACGCTGCAGCTTACTACCCTGCAGGCGTTCGATTGAGATGGCAAACGAATAAACGAGAAACGTGTGGTTAGAGTAATAGAATGAATAACGACGTAAATAGAGATAGTAAATGAATAAAGACGATAGAAGTATGAGAGGAAGATACTCGCTTAAGCTAGGAAAATAATATGAATGCATAACAAAAAACTTAAAAACAACCTGTTAGCAATATAGAAATATCCATTAGTTGCGAAAAATAAACAAAAAATAAACTCATCTGATGCACAACGCAAGCAAGTTGTACGGATCCGGCACGGATTGGCTTGCAGGAATGTTCCTGGAGCGTTGCGTTGAACACGTTAAACGCACAGACTGTCGCAAGAATGACATGCCCACGAGAAAATAAAAACCGTGACAAGTACACGCCGGGTACCGGGTGCCCAACATTGTCTCTTTGACTCTCGGTACTTGCGAAACTATACTGTGTTTGAGATGGTATTAAACGCTGTAACGAAAAGCGCTTTACCCTGGTAGTAGCCGGCCGGACGATCGTTAGAATGTGAAGAAAGTGACATTCGAGACATGAATTTCGCTTGGAATGTTGCGTAAAAAGTCTAATGTTGGTCGCAAAATGCGATTGACAGACTGACAGCTGACGGAAGTCTTCGTCACGGTCGTGCTACTCCAGTTCGTTCGGTTGGTGGCTAACGCGAAATCACGCTCGACCGACCTCTGCTCTGCTTAGTATTGGTTGTCGTAATGGAGATGATGTTGTTATCCTGTAGTTGTATCTGTTTCTGTTGTTTCTGCTGCTATTTAATATTATTCGTGGTTGTAATTGAAATGTGAGACTATTTCATATTGAGCTGTAACCTTCCCCACCCAATCGGGTGGGAGTGTTACGTGTGCTTCTGTGTGTATGCGTGAGTGTGTAGCGACTTAAGAGTTCTATTTTTCTGCTGTTACATGCTGCTATTGTAGTATTCATACTGTGTGCTATGGTGATAGTATTAATCGTAAAATTATTCCATTAATTACTTATTTATTGGGCTGTTGTTGTTGTTGTTGTTGTTGCGGTTGCTATGTTTGCTGCTGTAAGTAGTGTTGCTCAGTAAGCGGCGCCTTTGCGGCTGCTATTGGGCCTATGGGATTGTAGTTATCGCATGCCTTGATCGACATGTTACGACTGTTTGTTGCACAAGCGGGTTGTAGTTTGGATTTAGGGAAATTATATGAAAAATACAACTTTTGTCGGGTTATCATTTCTGTATCGATCTTGTTTTGGATGGTCGTTCCGTGGCGTTGGTAATTTCAAGATTAGATGTTTTCCTCTCCTTTTGCTGTATTGCACACGTGGGATTGATTGATTACTTTTTGTTTGCGCATGTTATTCATCGATAGAGCCAACCTGTATTTGATTGCACATTGTGTTTCCGTTTTGACGCGTACTACCTTTTTGGGATCGGGCTTCGAATTTTGTTTTTCATTCCCGGTAACATTCATACCTGCTTTTCGTCTGTTTTTTTTTTAACTTCATTTGCTACAATTTTCGCGCTCTTCCAAAGTGCCGTGATAGGGTTTCTTTTTACAAGATTACTTCAACATGTACTCAACATAATCGTATATATATATATGTATCACATTTAGACATTACATGAAATAAAATCTGCTGCATGTTGCAGAGCGTCGCAATTTTTACAATTACTTCGTTCAATTTTCATCCCTTTTTCTGCTGCCGGTCTGCTGCTGCGTGTTCAATACAAAGTACAGTTGATTTTACAACAACAAAAAAACACCTATTCAAGGGTCTTTTCCCAGATATTTTGGAGCCTTCTCGAGTTAAGCTTAGTGTTTAAGTCTAGAAGTTCGCTACTAGAATCAATACATCCTACCTACTCTAAAGCCTCAAGTGCACTATTAGCTTCTACTGGCTTCTGGCTAGTTGTTGCCGATGAGTGACGGATAAACTCAAAACAGAAACATGAGTTACCACCTGAGCTTTCACGTTTCACTAGCTGGTTCTTTTCTTGCTCTAATGTTTGAAACAAAACCGAACATTTCACCCGGAAGCGCCCGAGTTTGGTACACGCTTTGAAGGTCTACTACTTTGTCATTTGTGTCGTTCCTTGACCTACTTCTATCCGTTGCTTGCTAGTTAGTCCTGCGCACAACAGGATTACAATCCGAATTGAGGTTAGAACTCAACGCCTGATCAGGCGTATGGGCTTGTTCACCCTACATACTACCTTGATTTCAATGTATTTGTACAGTGTAAGGCAATGCGCCAAATACCTCCCTCACCCACGCGAGGGAAAACTATACTTACAGGCAAAGATGATGCCGGCACCGATGGAGAAGTACATAATCTCGCCGCTGAACAGCAGCTTCATCAGGTAGTACAGCATCGGCGTGAGCGTTGCCACCACCCAGAACGCGGTGTTGACGAGCGTCGCCGGGCGACGGTGCAGCTGCAGCTTGGGCCGCTCGGCCACGCCGGAATCGGTGAAGAAGTTGCCGGTACGGTGGTAGCTGTCCTGCATGCGGTCCTTCTCGCGGAACAGATTCTGTAGCCAGGCGGCGGCCTCCTCTTCGCGCTCCGGCAACGTGGCGGTGGGGAAACGGCGCACGCACATGTGCGCCTCGATCGGTTTGCCGTTCAGGATGTTGAAAATGGTTGGTTTGACCTGCGGGAGGACACCGTAACCGGATAAGGTGTATTAGTAACAGGTTATTTAGTTAGGCTATCCTGAAGAAGCTATTCCGTGCAATATCTTGAGTAACGATGACACGTGACTCTGATAACAAACACTAGTCCAACGTTTGAGTTATTAGGCGCGCTAAGAATATAGACGATTGCGACTGTTTCGGAACAGGTACCGTCCCCCTCACTCACCGTCGAATCCTTGTTGATGGCCAGCTGAATATCCAGTATCGATGGGCACTTCTCGCGCAGGAACGGCAGGCTCGCTGTGAACCCCTTGGTGCGCGGTATCAGATGGTGCTTCAGCGGCACCATGCCCTTCTCCTGCGCGAACTTCACCGACGCCTCGTGCTTCTGCTCGGTGAAGCGCGTACCCTCCGCGTTCAGCAGCAACCAGACCGGGTCGGGGTAGTCGAGAATTTCGTTGATCTGCCGGCCGATAATCTCGCGATCCTTCTCGAACGAGCGTTCGAGAAACACGAACTCGGCGAATTTCCACGCCCAGCCGATGGTCGGGATGTACTGGATCACCTTCTTCGCGTACGCCTTGCAGTTGCCGAGCACGCGCACCTTTTCGCAGAACATCCACCCGAGCAGCCAGTCGATCTCGTACGTGTGGTTCATCAGCAGCAGCACGTGCTCGGTGCCGCAGTATTTCATGTCCTCATCGCTGATGTACACCGTCAGCTTCGTGTCCGACCACCAGTCGGCGAGAAAGACGAGCTCTGGCAGGAGCGAGACATTAGAGAACCGGGCTGTTGCACAATGGCAGACCACACACGGATCACACATTCTTTATACTTACGGGAGTAAAATGAGTAACAGAGATAGTACCCGATCGTTCGGTACAGCCGCTTATTGAATGGCTTCAGTCCTAGGTACAGCACGCACTGTACGGTGTTGATGATCAACCCGGAGGTGAAGAACGAAATCGCGAAGCACAGATGTACGAGCGTCGACTGTTTGAGCATCGCCAAAAATCCCGCCATTTTAAACAACAAAACAAACGAACAACGTTCCTTTTTAAGCCGCGTTCAATATCTGTCGCGCTGTCTGCTACGACACTGACCGCCCGTGTCCGGGGTTCTAGGGGAGAGCTAGAACTAGACTGCTGGCGCTACGGATATGGCTGCACTTTGGCACTTGTGCGCGTGGAACTACGCAACGGAACTAAACGTACGAAAGTAAACCAAGAACTACTACTGCGTGCAAACACGGTGACGACACTACGGCAATACGGCTGTGCTTCGTTAAACCATCATAAGTCAAGCGGTACTATATGCGCGGAGCTATTCACGGTCGTCTGCGGGTGACGCATTGGACTCGCGTGAGCGAGAGAGACAGACACAGAGAGAGAAAGAGAGGGAGTGGGAAGCGATAATTGTGTTGCGAATGTTTGTGGAAGTATTTTACACGCTCAAAACGGCCGGCGGTGTTGTGATGGCTTTCGGAACCAGTCCTGGAATGGAGAGCAGCAGAAGGAAAGAGTCGAATTAGTGACACGTATTGAAAGCGTTTGTTTAGTTTTTTGCTATAGTTTTTAAACCACCCAAACATCGACGGTAATAGTCCGAGCGGAACGGATTGCAATCGAACGGGCACCCATGGCACGTCGAACCTACCACACTACAGCACACGAAAGCTTATCTGCAATGGCCCCCGGAACGTTCCTGGAGTCACACTCGTCGGTGGGATTTGAAACACGAAAAAACAGCTGCGCTGTAATGTAGAGCTCGAAACTGAGTCGAGCCCTGTACGGGCTCGTGCGCTGCTAGTGATAAGCCGGTTCCCTTGAGCTAATCCCCGCACAAAGGGACGTCCGGCGAGCAGCCGCTCATGACTATACGGTGAATCAATCCCCCATGTTTGATTAACTGTGTGCGAGTAGCTCGGAACTTAACCCACCCGTAGACCCGGTTAACCCTAATTCTAGGCCTCGATATCTTAATGCTTTCGCGCTATCGACAGTCCGACCCTGTGAGTGGACAAGGGGCTCGTTTCGTGTCGGAATCGGCAAGTCCCAGACGCGTCTCCAGACGGAACCGAAATAGAACCGCCTGACTGGATCCGTGGATCATGTGTGGAATGCGATGTACCTATGGTTCCTTCCTGTGGGCAAGGATCAAACCCTCCCCCCAACCATGCTAATACCGGTGGGAACACAACGGGAACCGATTTGAAATTAGTGCCAGAAATAAGAAGTGAGATATGAGCGCAGACAATGATATCGAGGCAAAACAAAACCTCGGGGTCGTCGCGCTGGCATTCCTCTCCTGGGACAGCATTACGGTGCCCTTTTTCAAGTTCATCGACAGCAGGTCGATTTAAAGTCTCCTGATGCGTGTTATCAGTGCAAAAACAAAAAATATATACATTTACACAAAGACGTAGTCGAGCTGAAACCGGCCAGTGTGGCGGGTGCCCGATCATTGAACGAAAAAAAAAGAACGGTTTACAATTGCTGTTTTCTACTGTGAGTTCTTGTTTTACGGTCCAGCACAACTGGACATAATGGAAGTTGTCGCATAATCTCATCGAAAAAGTATTCCAAATTGCAATTTGTAGTTATGATAATTCAAAGGGAGATGCAATTTGTTGAAATAATTATTTGATGCTCATAGCTAACAAATCATGGTACATTCGACAGTTCTGCTCGCAGTATTCGACCGATACTGCTAAGCTTTTGAACTTGGTGGCCCCACGGTAACACATTCGGGTTTTACACTGCGTTGAACGTGTTAAATATACTTTTATTTGATAACTTTTTAGCCGCTGTTAATAATCACGCCCAACGATTTGGTTTACATCTTTGAAGACCATACCAGAATTAGACGAGAAGGTGCTCTTCCTCAAATTTCGATCGGAAAAATCTGGGTAAGATTTCGGTTTTGGTTGCGATGATCAGTGCTTTGAGCGAGGCTTGATGGGGGCAATGTACATAGATATTGGTGGGTTGTTCTCGAGAATTTTCGAATCCAGATCTGCAATCTTTTTCTAAACTGTACATTGAAATTCTAATCATTATCAGAATCAACAATCATTCAAACGATCGAAACAACCTACTTTTTGCGATCATTGTAGTACAATCTAAATTATAATAATTGTTGTACAAGCTAAATGTCGTGTGTCATTAGATTGTTTCCTCATTTACAATAATCATCCGTGAGTGGAGTTTAATTATACGATGGACAAGTGAAGAGCGTGAATAAAACCGTTCAATGCATGTTATTCCGGCCGGTTAGCCTGCTTTGATGATAGTCGAAACTTCCACCAACAACTGTAAATAGAGCAAGTGCAGACTGAAAAATACCGCCTGCTCATCTATCGAGCCAGGCAGATGATCAAACCAGCTTTCGGAATTAGTTGCACTATTTTTTTTTGGGACGGGGGTAGCAAGCGAAATTAAAAACGATTTTGCCCACACCGCAGATTCGATTGGCGCAAGTTTAATGTGCCCGCAACAGGTGATGGAATTCCCTTTTGGGGGCAAAATGATAACACGGCGAAAGAAAAAAGAAACCAATAAAATCAAATCAAATTCAAGCTCTTTGTGTGCCGGACGAGCATCATCCGCAATCCCCCTCGCAATGGGTTTGCGAGTTGATAAAACATGTGGCGCGGGGCGAAGCCATTCCCGTTGGCGACATGCGTCCTAATCTACCCCGCTGAAGACCTTTGCACCCTACGCATACCGGAGGCGATGATATCAGCGATGATATCGATACCCGATTCATACGCCAGTAAGTGCATGTGTGTATTATGATATGAAACGACCCTTCTTTGTATGAATCTTTTATGAGATGTTTATGGTAAAAGGTATTGCATTGAGAATACCGTCATTCATCTGAAAGGATTTTTAAAACATTTTTTTATCTGTCTTAACAGATATGACAGTATTCATTGCTAATCAGATGCTCTCTCCGCATGTTATCAATCTAGTTTTCCACAGGTGACTACGTGTACTGATAAATCAATCAAAGCCATCACACATCAATCAACCGCAAAAAAACACCAAAAGAAAACCGATCGTTTTATGATGCTCCTAAACACCTATGATGTTCCGCTTGTCAGTAGTTACGGAACAGGCGATGCTATCTACATTTCAACCGGCATTAGGGTGGGAGAGTAAAAAAAAATCCAACGTAAACAAAATTCGCAGCCAGGGCGGCCTGCTGCAATGATGATGAGTGATTTTTGTGGGTTCATTTTTCGATTTGCATATTGTCGTGCCATGTTAAACATGCTGGAACTGGTCGTTCGACAGCGTTTCGTCGCCCCGCAAAACGCTAAACTTACGCGACAGTATTCCTTTCTCGCATTAAGTACTGCGTAACAAGACAAGAGGCGCTCCTCGAGCGAAAGAACTCGAAACTCGTGCGAAGTCCACGGTGACGTAACCCCGGACCGGTTGGGTTTGCTTACGATCTGTGCGGTGGAGGTGTCCGTCACCGCAATGCTGCAACAAGTGCAACAGGCTCCGCGAGATGTGCAGTGCATGATGACACACACGGGCGATCAGCCCACAACCACATGGAATGGAAAAAGAGGAAATCAACAGAATAAAACTGCTTTTCCTATGAACATTTTGCTAACGGATTTCGTACGCAACGTGTAGGCCCTCCGCTGGTGGTTCACCAGCGTTCCAAAGTGCAGTTGGGTTGATCGCCGGGCCTGAGTGGAATTTATAATTACACACATTTACACCGTGGAGGAAATTAAAGGGCCATAGGTGCGTTCCACACGCACTCGAGGGGTGAAGTTTGACAAAGAGTGAATGAGATGATTGGGTGATACACGAAAGACTCTCCACCCCAGGAACTACCGCTAGGCGGGGTTACACACCACCTCCCGTTTCGTTCTATTTCCTACCACGAGGTTGGTTCCGGAAGACTGCGAGGGCAGATCGTGAAATGGGACGGAAAGTTGCTTACCATGCGGCCCATATTTACCTTTTTCCGGGTGTTTCGGATGCCTGTTGACACTGGATGTCCGGAAGCTCGCGAACCGCGCCGTCCCCAAGGTCTACCACTAGCACGGCGGTAACTACGCAACAAGCGAATGCGAGTGCCGTTGGCGCACTTTTCCACGCCTAAACCGTTCGGATTGTTATGCACGAAAGGGGCGCACCACGGTGGTATCGGCACTATCTGCACCGTACACGAATCCACCGTAAATGATGAAATCACACTCGATGGTACACGTTCGCTGGTAGTACGTTCGAGTAAAAAGTTGGCCGTCTGCTTCTTCTTCGTCTTGGCTGTGGTGGGTTCGCTAAATCAGCGCACACAGCTGATGTGTACGATCCAGTGAGTGCGGATTTTCACTGACCACTAACGACCGGCGGACACGTAGGCCTGCTTTATGCGACCCGGCAACTGGTGGCCATATGTTTTAATTCGCTTCTTGTTGGCACTGGATAAAGTTATTATGGTGTTTTTTGTTTTCTATTCGATTCTATTTAACTGTTTACTGAATTTCACAGTGCGTTTGTATTGGTTTGCGCTGTCAGTTTCGAGGCAGTGGGTGCGTTTATATGACTTGGCTAGCGTGTCGATTTGATAGGGTGTATTCTACTGCTTTTATGATTGATAAAATAAACATGTTTCATGTAGAATCACGAACTACAATAGAAAAAGCAGCCAAAATAACTTGTTTTTATTTCATATAATTGTAGCAACAGAACTACTTCTCTTTGTGCGCCACGTACAGCATTCCAGCAAAGTATGACCGTGTTTGGCCATTGTCGAATGACAACTTCTCGCGATGTTCGAACCATTTTCGAACGAAGCACGTTTTGGTTCGCTATGAAAAGTCATAACAAACCTTTTCTTCTTTCAGCGCACGGCATGTGCGGTCGGGTTTCGTGTTTTGCTGCCGCGCAACTTGTGAATTTTTCGTAAAAACCGTCGTTATCGTATCGCAATTCCGTAGTCAGTGCTCGCGGGTAGCACCTTGTCCCTTCCAGTAGTGCGTTCGGTCCAGCCACTGCGTGCACGATGGTGAAGCGAAACCACAAGGTAAGTTGCAATCTCCGGATGTGCAAAGTGAGGTTAGGCGCACGCCGTAGAGCACATGCTGGCAGACTGTAAATAAATCACTTCCAATGGTTTCCCGCAGTTTAAAACCGGCGAGGGTGCCATGTACTACACCCGAAAGGCCGCGATGAGGAAGCTGCAGCTGAACATAAGAGATTTCCGCCAGCTGTGCATCCTGAAGGGTATCTATCCGCGTGAGCCGAAAAACCGTGCCCGTGCGCAGAAAGGCTCACGCGAGCTCAGGATCCTGTACCACAAGAAGGATATCACGTTCCTGCTACACGAGCCGATCGTGTGGACGCTGCGCGATCGCAAGATCTACAACCGGCGCATAAAGCATGCGGCCGCAAAGCACAACCTGCATCTGCGCGACATACGCCGACACAACTATCCGCAGCTGAAGCTCGATCACATCGTGAAGGAGCGGTACCCGACGTTCATCGATGCGATCAAGGAGCTGGACGACTGCATGACGCTGCTGTTTATGTTCAGCACGTTCCCGGCGACGAAGGTCATAACGCGCGAGCTGACCCGCATGAGTCGCCGGCTGACGGTGGAATTTATGCACTACGTCATTGCGGCACAGGCCCTGCGCAAAGTGTTCATTTCGATCAAGGGTTACTACTTTCAGGCGGAAATTAAGGGCGAAACGGTTACGTGGATCGTGCCGCACTACTTCCCGTACTCGCCGCACCGTGGCGAGATGGTGGATCTGAGTATCATGAAATCTTTCGGTGACTTCTTCATCGTAATGGCAGGTTTCATCAACTTCCGGTTGTACAACTCGATCAATCTGGTGTACCCGCCTCAGTTTTCCCACGCGCTCGATTCGGACGAAACGATGAAGAATGAGTCAAAGTTTATCGGTGAGCGGATTGCCGCGCTGAACGTGGAGTTGGTGCGAACGGACGGTGGCAACGGAGACGTGGAGGAACCGGAGCTGCTCGAGTGGACGGGCAACGACGAGGACCTGCCGCACATGAGCCAGATCCGCGAAGATGCGCAAAGTCTGCACAAACTGAAGACACTGTTCAAGGGCTTGAAGTTTTTCCTGAACCGGGAGGTGCCGCGTGAGCCGCTCGCTTTCATTATCCGCTGCTTCGGTGGCAAAGTGTCGTGGGATAAGACGATGTTCGTTGGGGCCACGTTCGACGAGAGTGACGAAACGATCACGCACCAGATCGTCGACCGGCCAACCATCGAAAAACAGTACATCTCGCGCGATTACGTCCAACCGCAGTGGTTGTTCGACAGTGTGAACCAGCGGCGGCTCCTTCCGACGAACAAAACAGTACATCTCGCGCGATTACGTCCAACCGCAGTGGTTGTTCGACAGTGTGAACCAGCGGCGGCTCCTTCCGACGAACAAATACTTCATCGGGGCCGTCCTGCCACCGCATCTATCTCCGTTCACGAGCAGCACCGCGCAGTACGTACCTCCGGAAGAGCTCGCCCTCCGCAAGGGCGAAGAGGAGGACGAAAAGTTCGAGAAGGCGGAAGTGAACGAGGAAGGCGATGAGGAACAAATTTCCGACGACGAGGAAGAGCTCGATCCGGAGGAGGAACAGCAGCAACAAGAGTACGCACTGCT
Organism: Anopheles cracens; assembly: GCA_002091845.1. NCBI lineage: Eukaryota > Metazoa > Arthropoda > Insecta > Diptera > Culicidae > Anopheles > Anopheles cracens. The sequence goes on from KZ072371.1 coordinate 34,382, forward strand.
GAAGGCGTTCAACGACGAGCGCACGGATGACCTCAACAGTGGAGCGGATGCTGCGGACGAGCAGCAGCAGGAAGACCATGCCAAACCCGCCGAAACGAGTACAAAGAAGCCGAAGGGTATGGCCGTGAAGCAGGGCAAAGTGTACAAGGAGGACGCGCAGGAAATGCGCAACATTACGAAGCAGGAGGAGGCCCTACGGGCGCGTATGGTAAAGTCGCGACACCGCAAGCTCTACTCTAAGCTGATGGAAAAGAAGAAGGCATCCGAAAAGGAGGCGAATGTGCTCGCCAACAAGCGGGACCGCATCGAGAAAGAGAAGAAGGTGCAACAGTTAAAAAAGCAGAAACAGCAGCGGAAGAAAATTCTATCCTAAACGAACCGACGAACCTAGAAGGATATAACGTATTAAGAACATTAGGTTTATAAAATTATTATTTCGGACCGGCTTTGATGTTGGTGGTACCTGCGGACCGAAAAGGTAATAAAACATTTCTTCTCTTACTAAATACCATCGAAAAAGCAAACAAATCGAACACATTAGCACGCTACAACATCCGAAAATGTGTTTCACGTCGAGTAGAACACGACGAGCATCAACGACATCGTTTGAAACGGTACGTATATTATGAACAATTTTTTTTCATATGCCTTCGGTACATCTAAATTGGATTGGTAGCTTGACAGTGATTTGACTTACTTTCTTAATTCCCTATGTTGTTAAAGCTTAGCACTAAACACTCTGCCACAGTTTACATATCGCAACACCGAATCACCTAGGCTGCCTAGCAACGGTGGCAGAGCAATCGTTGTCTGCCGAACGCCGCCGGACCGTGAAACATCGAGGTAAGCGCAGATTTTAAGTAGAAACTTGATGTCCAAGCACACAGTGCGACGTCTCCTGGTTTGTGTGTCGTAACTAAGTACACATGGCGCGCGTTTCGTACCATCACACGCTCATTCCAAGCGCTGTTTTCAGCGCTGTTCTCGGCCCGCTCGGTGCGCTCAGTCCGTTCCGAAGTACTTCTGGCCGAAATGGTTCGGTGCGACCGGATTCAGCTCCGAGGTCAGTATTTTGAGGTCCGGAAAGGCGGTCACGACCATACGGGCGGCCACCGGTGTGCAGAACAGGTTCGACAGGATGATCGAATGCTCCTTGACGCCGTGATCCTTCAGCACACTTACCGCCTGAACCGGAAGGAAGGGAAAGAAAGGTGTTAGTGCTTCTTTTTCACATCTTTCATTGTTCGTATTCGTTCCCTCCAACGCTACCTGTATCACGGTATTGCCGGTGGCCATTATCGGGTACATCAGTAGCACGTGCCGCCGTGCTATGTCGTCCGGAAACCGTGCGTACACCACCTTGGCCGCGTGCGTTTCCGCGTCCGACTCGACCAGAATCTTTCCGATCCGTATCGACCGGCAGCAGTCTCGCAATCCCTACGGAATGAAACGATTACGATTTGGTTTCCTTCGAATTATCGCATTTTCGTTGGCACACCATGAACTTACCTGCTCCATCGCTTCGCCGGACCGGATGATCGACACGCCACAGTTGCCCGACCGGTACCGCAGCCCGTCGTAGATGGCACCGGTTGGCGTGATGACGGAGCAGTCGGAGTATGGCAGCTGGTTCAGGCTTTCCTCGATCACCAGCCGTATTAGCCGGTCAGCGTAGAATTTGAAGTCGCTCCTCGTGGTGTTTCTAAAATTAGAGATACCCGGAACGGAAGCAAAACGATGATGTTGAGCAACATGGCTTCGAAGAAGTGCATTGCATGCGGGCATGCCGCGTGATCGTGCTCATGTTTTGCGCACTCAGCAGCACACGGTCACCTACTTGTCCCGGATGATCGTCTGCAGCTCCTTGATCTGGTCGTTGCTGTCCAGTATCTTCAAGTTTCCACCGTAGTCGGACGGGTTTTCCGACAGCACCGGTGACGTCGTGCCGTTGCTTTCATTTGCGCTGCACATTTCGATGTTTTGGTGATGTCGCAGCCCTTTTAGTGCTGGGGCAAATGTTTTCTTGAACTAGCCAAACGGAAGTGCGTGCGTCTGTATGAGGTGAGTGATGTCGCAGCCCTTTTAGTGCTGGGGCAAATGTTTTCTTGAACTAGCCAAACGGAAGTGCGTGCGTCTGTATGAGGTGAATGTTGTTCAATTCCGTGCCGTTCTTTGCCTCGCTAATTAACACGTTCGTTTCTCGCTGATTAACTGCTCTACTATGGCACACCACTTTTCGCTATGATGGCAAAGGCGTTTTTTTATCACACACCCTCTCCGCCGGCGAATACCCCCACACAATGTTGCCGTGTGTTTGTGTGCTGTTTTTGCGTCAATGTAGGTCGCGGGTGCCGGGCCAGACAGCAGACACGCGTGCCGACGACGTCCAACCAACCGTGCAGGGAAGAGAGGAAGGAGAGTGACCGACGTGACACGGGGTGTGTGGTGTGACACGCCGCTTCACGGTGACTTTGGATTTCGTGTTACGAAGGAACGGGGAGCACGCACAGGTCACGTTTAATTCATTGCAACAGAGAAAAATGCCACGACCGGACGGCGACTAACTACACTCAACAATGATAATAATAATAATAATAATAAATTCGCTTCTGTCAATCTTCATCATTTGACAGCTGTCGTCCTTGTTATTGTTCTTAGCAACCGTCAAATCTGTCAAATCATGCGAGTAGTTTGGAGTTTCGAGTAGCGACCCGTATAGATCCTCGCCATACCAAAATGGATACATCACTGGAAACCAAGTTCTTTTTCAACAAGCTCACACGGCAAATGTGATGAAAATACTTACCATCCATTCAGCAGCAATTGAATATTGTCCTATGTTACACCCTTTGCCACCTCTTAATGAATCCAATGCAGCTTTTTGTGGATCGCGCACCTTGGTACTGAAGGGTGATCTGCTACCCTCCAATAGCGAGCAGCTTCAAATGAATCTGACAGCTCCGCATGGGGAATTGACATGCCCATGCATGCTGTACCACCGGATCATGATAATCTTCGCCACATACATACACCGACTCAACAATTAGATTCTGAAGTAATTTTCATACTTTTTATGGTTATTATGTATAGTTCAAAGATTGACCTCAAACTAGTCGATACAATTGCGTGATTGGAAGTATTCAACCTGACATGGTAAATACAGTGGGGAAGCCCTGCGTGGGAAATGTCATTCCATGAATAGGTGGAAGGATTTCATCATTGAGTGGGACGATTTCATCTAACTATGAGAACTGTTCAAGAATGGATGAAAAATCCTGTATTTATACATACGCTGTACAGTTTACACTAACGATCAAATGGATCAAATACTCCAATGGGCACAGAAGGAAATTTTTGGCCAATCGGGTTGAAAATTTTAACAGTTTTGTGCTAAAAGCTACAATTTTAAATTTCGTTTCGTTTGTGGTCCTACCTCTTCCCGTTTCCATTTACGGTCCCCAGAAGTAAACACCGTGTTCCCAAGTTATAATTAATCATATACAACCATCAGAAATCATTTTATTTGTGAACGAGCTGGCAAACGTCATTCAGGGGTTTTTATGCTTGAATAGTAAGCAATAATTAACTATGAATAAAAATGAATAGTTGTTGCTATTCTACCGTGACGGTAATATTTTTATGCTTTTTTGTTATGGCGGAGTTTGACAAACCTGTAAAATCATGTGGAATGCATGAGTGGATATTCTTAATACAGTAAACTTTCTTAAAGTACTTGATGTGTATAAACTAGCGACTGATGACTATTCTTTGCTCTCCTCAAGCACTCAACCCAACCTTTCTCCCACCCATCTGCCTTCACACCATGTGACATCTCACAGTCTACCATGCGTCTCCATCATTGAAAAGGTGCAAGAACAGTAATCAAAACATGTTTCGAATTTTAAATTCTCGTATCTTACTCGTATCTTTTTATGTTCTTTTTTCAAAATGTTATGGGTTTTGGTGTGTTTTTAGGGATGGTCGTATGGTCCTGTGCGCCAGCTTGAGGTCTTACCTACCATAG